>CAJHQP010011559.1:0-14833 GCA_905132765.1 Moricandia arvensis
CCTGGAAGACTTTCCAGACGACTTAATTATAAGTCTACCAAGACTTCCAGTTAGAACATTTGAAAGCTGACCAGACAAATGAGAGGAGAACAATATCCAACCTAACTAGACCACAAAATCGTGAAAAGCCCCAATCTTTGAAACCCTAATTTGAAATGAAAATATCCACAATTGCTTGAAATCACAAATCGTAACCGTAAAATGAGAGGAAAACAACATCAACCTAACTAAACAACAAAGGAAGCGGTGCGCGCTAGGGTTAGAAGAAGCGGCTTATACTACCTGTTTAGAGGAAGCGGCGGTGAGAACGGTGAGAATGAAGTGAGATAGATAGCCGACGTTGAGAACCCGATGTTTGTTCGGAAATAGTGGGAACTCGAATCGCCTTGATATCGCCTTGAGAGAGAACTGTTTAGTTTTTGCCGAAAAATTAACACATTACCTTATATATGGGTAAATAATTCCGGTTAGCTTTAAAAGTACAATGGATAAATTTAAGGTTTGGTCCGGTTTACGACGACTTACAAATAAGTCGTCTGCGCGGATAATGTACATCAGACGACTAATATTTAGTTGTCCGTTCACAGACGACTACATGTTAAGTCGTCCTAGACCCTAAAATGAAACTCTAAACTAAAATGACTAAATTAACTAACTAACCACGTTATAAAATCAAATTATACTTCAATACTGTTTACTATACACAGAAATGAACGACGCTTAGGTAATTTTTAAATTTTTCAAAAACAGTTTAATGCTTCCAAAATCTAACCCTAAGAACATATACAATACTACAACATATGTTGATGAAAACATAAACTAAAGAATATCATGACTCATTACTTTCACTCATCTATGCTGAAAAAATTGAAATTTGTTATATCTTAATTTATATCTCTTAAGACATATGTTAATTACATAATTCTCATTTTCACTTTTCAAAATATTTTTACAAAAATTTTAATTATGTTTAAGAATAACTGTCCAGCACGACTTTAAGTTAAGTCGTCCTGACGACTATTCTATAAGCTCGCTCCTGACAGACGACACTTGCGAGCGTTAGAACACGTAAAAAAAATTCCGTTTTGTTTGTTCACAAGGATAGTCTGTAATTTCAATTAGCCTTAAGTTACTTTTGCCCTTTGACCTAAGTTGAGTATTCTTTTAGGTTTGACTCCAAGTTTTGAGTCACATTTGGCCAATTCTACCTTTTTTATAACATGTATGTATTTTAATATATATATATAATATATATATATATATATATATATATATAATATATAATCTAAACGATATTGAAATAAATGTATATTATATTAGATGACAACTTCATATTTACATGATTTTATGATCATTTATATCTTGTCATGATAAAAAGTTAAAGAATTGAGTCAAAACAATTTCATCGTAGATTTTTAAGAGTCTTAGTAATTTACATTACAAAATTCAAAATATAGCAAATTAGAAAAAATCTAGATTTTTTATTATATACTTATGTGATTTTAAATGTCTTTCAAGAATATAAAATTGAACAAAAATGATGAAAGATACATATATTGTTATTAAATATTTATTATTCAAAATCATTAGTGGTCACATATTTGTTAAATTCATATTAAGTTAATTTCGTAGCTGTTTATTAAGGAAATAATAGAAATTATTATTTTATACGATGAATAATTAATCTGATAATTTATTTTAATAAAAAGTATAATATATATTTAGATGGACTAACTTATTTTTTTTAAGATTTTAAAAATCATTGTATGTGATAACATGTAACTACCAAAAAAGCTCGTATATATAGCTCCATGATAATATATATATAAGATTTTCTCATTGTAGTAATAACATAATATTTCTCAATACTGCTTTTAAGGATTTAATATTCTAGGATTAATATATATAGCTCGTATATTATATGTATAATGACATGTGTGTACCAAAATTATATTGTATGATTCATCTAAGTATATAATTAACATATATATATTTTATATGATATACAGTTTAATTTAAAAAATATTAAAATCTATATATATAATCTGAATATAATTAAATGATAATTAATATTCATATGATATTATGACCATTTGTATCTTTTATATAACAAAAAAAATAAAAAACATTGTTCAAATTTTTTGATTGTAATGCTTTACTGTTTTAGTAATTTATAGTTGTTTTTAAAAATTCATAATATAATATGTAAGAATGATTTTTTATTATATGGTTAATGTGATTGTTTTAATTTTAATAATATAAATTAAAAAATTATGAAGAATATAAAATATATTATCAAATCTTTATTATTCAAAACATAATTGTTCACATATATGTTAATTATATTAGTTAAATCCCGTATCTTTATTTAAGGAAAGAATGTTAAATATTATTTATGCACTACCAATTCAATATAAATATTAATTTAATAAAAGTATAGTCTATAATAGATGAATCAACTTTTTTCCTAAGGATTCTGAGAATCATCCTGGTGATGACACGTGGGTACACTTAAAAGTTCTAATGCTTCAGGATTAATATATAGGGGATTTGCATCAATAACTTCAATAATATCAAGTAGTTTTGACAAGATATATTACAGACATAAACATATTTACCAAATTTTTTTCATCAATATCTCTTTAAATTTACAAAAGAATTCACAATTAAAAGATCACAACTACAAATCATAAAACATACCATAAACAAAACTATTATAGATCATTCCTCCAAAAAACAAGTTTAGACTCCACTTGACATGAGAGAAGACTCCGTCAGAAAACTTCCAGGAAAGTATTCTTCAAGCACATTATATGTTAGAAAACTTCCGCCGAAGATTTCCGCTAAAACTCCGCGAAGATTTCTGCTAAGAATTCCGACGAAGACTTTCCACAAGTCTTCCAAAGTCTGACTCAGATCTGAAAAACCTGCAAATCAAAAACGTTTAAATATGATTTCAAAATAGAGAAAATGAGTGAAGATGAGATATGTTTGTTCTACCTTTAAAGAACACACAAAAATACATATCTAAAAAGTATATATACCTTTAAAGTAGTAGAAGATGAGAACCATGTAACAAAAAATTACAAAACAAGATGAATTAGTGAGAAAGACATGAGATAAAAAATGATAAACTGATATAAAGTTTGGTGTTTCAGGTTCTAAAAAACTTAGAGAGTTTGGAGAGTGTGTAGGAAAATTGTAAGAGTTTTAAGCAAAAAAGAAACGTACCCAAAATCCACCATTAGAGACTTACCAAACGCTAGATCTATTATGAAAAGATGAGATATGGGAGAAGACTCAGTCATAAGACTTCTAAGAAATCTTCAAGTGTATTACAGTATTAAAGACTCCAAGAAGACTTCCCTGGAATTCTTTCAAGTCTTTCTTAAATCTGAAAAACATGAATTATCCAAAAGCATTCAAATGACTTCAAAAGA
This sequence comes from Moricandia arvensis, assembly GCA_905132765.1. NCBI lineage: Eukaryota > Viridiplantae > Streptophyta > Magnoliopsida > Brassicales > Brassicaceae > Moricandia > Moricandia arvensis. The sequence continues at coordinate 3,441 of CAJHQP010011559.1, forward strand.
TTGAAAGTTTCAAACTAGATAAGAACTTAACAACAAACCAAAATAGTTTTCAAAAGGTAAAGAGCATTAAGCAACAAAATGTTAACAAATGGAAAAAATATGATTATAAATCTACTTTAAAAGAGTGGAAGGTGATAATCATGTAATAAAAACCTACAAAACAAAATAAATCAGTAAGAAAGACATGAGATAAATGAGAATTGATATAATTTTGGTGTTTTTAAGTTCAATGAGATTAGAGAGAGTTTGGAGAGTTTTAGAATGAAAACATTACATTTTGTTGCACTATTTGAGAGGAAATTAGAGAATGTGTAAATTTTTCTTTGTATAAGAATACAAAAATTCAAATAAAATTAATATTTTTGATTCAAAGACTTTCAAGTAAGTCATTTAGTAGAAGACCTCCTAGAAGACTTACTTGAACGTTTCTAGACCCTAAATTTACTATTCATCCAAAAGACTTTCGCGGAAATCTTCTAGTGCATTATTGTGGAAGATTTAAGTCACCTAAACCCTAAACTCAAAAATAATTAACTAACTAGAAAACAAACACTTCATAAAACTTAAAATCAACTTTAAAAGTGTTTAATATCCACAAAATTAAATCCATATAAATCAAAATTTTATTTTCATAAAAAAAGTTAAGCTTCCAAAATCTAACGGTAAAAATATTTTTTTTTTGTAACACGCTAAGAATATATACAATATTACAACATGTCACCATAATCAATTTAAAATTATTTTATATACAAAAACTAAGCACATATATGTTATAATTCAATTTTACTAGATCTTAATTATATCATTTACAAATTTTTATAATTACATGATTTTAATTTTTCTCAAATCAAAATAATTTTTTATAAAATTTATAAATTATTTTAATGATATACTATACGAGGAAGTCTTCTAGAATGCTTACAAAACCTTCGAAGACTTACAAACTTCAGAAGACTTTACGGGGTTATATTCGTAAAAATAAATTCTATTTTTTTTTGGTCTAAGGGGTTGATTGTAATTTCACTAGCCTTTTGGTTACTTTTGCATTGATTCAAGTTGGGTATACTTTTGGAATTAAAATCAAAATTTGAGTCATATTTGACAAATTAATCGTCAATAAATCATGATTCTTATACTCAAATTCAGAAGTCTAAGTAAGTAAATGATTTATTATTATTTAGAATAATGTTCTATTTATGTAAATTACAAACGATCTTTCCAAAAAGTTAAATTACAAACGAACAAATGAAAAAGAATATTAACAAATTATTACGATTTATTTCGGTCATAAATATTTATATACATAAAATTTCAAAATATTATCGGTTATGTTACCTATGCAACTCCACAACGAATTTTTTTATATTTGTTTCCCAAAATAACATATATCAAATTATTTATAATTTTATGGAAAACATATTATTAAATCCAAGACAATAGAACAAATTAAATGAAAAATAACAATGTTAATCTGATTTTAACTTATTTATGAGCATGAAACATGTATGATTCAATTGAGGTAACTAAAGGGAATTTCATATACCCAAAAAGTAACTGAATCGATTGAATTGTTTGTATGAAAAATCAGATGTATCTTAAAATCTCATATTTATTCTCCATATATATCAATTAAAAATAATAAAAATTATAAATAAAATAGGAATTAATTATTATAAGTTATATATTTTATAAAAAATAATACACGTGCATGAGCGCGGGAAAACAACTAGTTCCAATAATTAAAAGTATTAAATACATACAAATATGGAAAATATCATCAACAACACTAAACAAAAAAATTAGTGACAAATAAATAGGATTATGACCACTGTCCATCCTAGTCAAGACAATTACTTAGCAGAGGGTCTCGGGTCATCTGGTCTGATGGGTAAGCTGTTCAGGATATGGTCCCTTAGACTGAAACATGTTGAGTGTGGTGAGGTTGAGGTTCAACTTCAATAGATTGATCTTCATGGCTCCAATGGACCATAATTACCATCATGTTTAAATTTAGAACCACCCAATTGATGTAGATGAATGTATTAATGAACATGATGAGAGAATGAGCAAGACTATTCACTTTATTATTTACTATTTTCTTGAGTAACTGAAGTGAACCAATATTAGTTAGATCTGGGCATTTGTAACTAACCTAGGATTCGAACCAAGTCTAAATGGAAAATCTCAAAAAATCAAAATATATATATGATTTGAGTTGTAAGAACATTTGAATGAATTGTGTGTAGTGCTAAATCTTAGATATTGAGTGTTAGCCAAATATGAGCGTTACCTCAACAAGTATAAAAAATACTGCGCGCAAATTTGGAAAATTTAATTCAATCTTTTTTCTAACATTAAATCAGTTCAATATGGTAAATAAAGAGTTTCCCTCTTTGACAAAAAAAAGAAGAAGATGCTCTTCTTGAAAAGTATAAAATTGGGATTAAAAAGTCCACATGAGAACACACTACCAAACAACCTATGTAGTAGAGGACGTCAATACTCTCTTGATTCTTGAAGCATTCACATGTAGAAAGATCCAAGTAGTCTCTCGATCTTTACACGCCTAGCTATACACTCTCTTATTATGTGAGTCCAGAGTATGATCGAGAGATCCACTTAGAATAATAACCAATAAATTTGAGATTTTGTCAAGCAAATGATCTTGGGGCTGAAAGAAGTTTTTGGAGCTTTTGTATTATTATTTAAAACATAAATAAGTATTCTAAATATATGATTTCATGTATTTTAGTCAAAACGTAAAATGAATGAATCTGAAGTATTACTAATCGAAGTCTATAATAAGTTTGGAGAAAATGATCATATAAAAAAATTATGAATATATTCAAACCGAAATATTTTAATTGAACCTTAGTTAAACATTTATATAAAACCTTAATAATATCTAAGAAACTTAATCCAAAACCCAAAAATTTAACTCAAGTCAAATGCGAAGGCCTAGTTAGTATCAATAGTCAATAGAGTAAAGTTACGATGCTTTTGTAGAAAATGCAAAAGCTACGATGATATAGTTAAGATATTTCAGTTTTAATTTCACACGTAGTTAAGGTGAAAACTAAAGCCACTATAATTGGTGTTTTAATCCATTAGTACTTTAATTCATTTGAAATGCTACCACAATAAAAATATAGGTTTTCCTCATAAATTTGATTTGTCACCGCCTAAGTATTGTTTAACATTTGACAATAAGAAAAGAATGTTGAAGTATGATAATTCATGTCCAATTAATTAGCAAAACCATATGCACATTAAGTAGTAATATCTGAAGTCAAGTATGAATATTGTTTAATTTTGTGTATAAAACCAAGTTTGATAAGAGAAAGTAGATCACTTAAGTAATTTATCTATGAGCATTCTCTCTCTTAAACGTTACATAAGCGATTGCGAAATGAAATTGAGGAAAAATATGGAGGCTACAAATTACTTTGATTTTTTTTCTCTTTAATTAGAGTTTTATCCAATATCTTGAATTACTTGGTTTCTTTCCATTGAATTTTGATTCTAGCGGATTTTATAATGTAGCTTCTCCTTTACGATTTCTTTAAGTATAAACCGCATGGATATGGGTTATATATGATTTACAACGATGCTTTGTATCAAAGAATTCACCCCCTTCACACATAGGCTGATAACTTTCGAACCGGATGCATAATCTATCACTTTTTTATCAACGATGAACCAATCACGGTACCATTTTAAGTTTGCAATGAAGCTGCTTCTTCAAATGGTTCACGGTGGTTGTCATGCGTTTGAATCCAAAAGAACAAAATCTCTTGAAATGGCAGTTTAAATGTTGAGGATTTGGGGTCTTGATGACTCTGTTGTTGGAAGGATTATTAAACCAGACAAAGTGCTATTTTTTTTTCAACTGAGTATTATAATGAACGTCTTTCTCACACAAAGACTGTAATCATTCCCAAAGTGGATGGTGACGCTTCACTATTGGTATCTCTAACTTATTGATGATGTTTCTAAGGTGATCCCTTTCTGGATTCAAATAAGGGGTATTCCTCCACAATTCCTAACCCGACAAATGGTTGAATTCATTGGAGGGATTCCTTTGCACCAATGGTGGACGTTGATTTTGATGATCACTCAACTTGGATTGATTTATGGTGTGTAAAATTTTATCTGAATGCTAATCCCCTCTATGTTTCGAGCTTAATTTCAATTTGGTCAACATGAAGACAATTACTATTTCCTATAAGTATGAAATGCTCCGTAGTTTCTGTCATAACTGTGAGATAAGACACTGAGATGTGATTTTGATAATCCTCAAGACGAAGATGATGAGGTAGAGGATTCTCCAAATTTGGATGTGAAATGATCCCATGAATGAACAAGCGCCACAAGTTGTCGCTGATAACTACTCTAAGATTAAAATGCCCTAGGCACCTTTTCAAACCTGGATTCCTCTTATCCTTTTTATTATGATGATTAATCCATTGCGAAAAGAAGAAGGTATGAAAGTGCAGGGCTGCTAAAAGAAAAGTGTATTTTTAAAGAGTTAAGGATGTGTATGAAGAGTTTTATAAGCATATTGCAATGAAGAAGAGTAAGCGGGATGATATGTATGCAATCCTTTAAATTCCACCACATTCCAGTGATCGGATAGTCCTTATTACAAATAACAAAGGGGTACGTAATTCATAGTTTCAGGATAATGTTTCTGCTACTTCAAGTTTGGACAAAAGTAGAAATATATATCTTTACCATAGAGATAACAACATTAAGTCCACAAAGAAGATTGAGTTACTTAAAACTGAATTAGATTTGGCAATGACTACATCACGATGTTTTTGTGATGAAGTTCCAAGATTACAGTCATAGTTTCTTACTGAGTTGCATGAGGAGGAGTCATTTTGGTTTTAGAAAAATCGCAGTCATGACTGGTTAATGGTGATCGTAATAGTTCATTTTATCAGGCTTGCACTTAAAAAATTATAGGAATATTATTTACTCTGTCCAAGATAGTGAAGGAAAAATTTACCAAGGATAATCCGCGATTGGTGATCAGGATGAAACATATTTCACTAACGCATATATTTCTTATGGAAATGATGTTGATGATATATTGTTTTATAATTTATCAACCAAGGTTACTAGAGAGATCAACCAGTCTCTTCTTTGACAAGTTGTTATATTGGAGGTTGAAATCTCTGTTTTTCATTGGTTCAGATATTGCTCCAGGCCCAGACGGTTTTTACAACACATATTTTACTAAAGTTCTTGGAGTATAATAGGAACATATATTGTCAATGAGGTTCAACGGTTTTTTGCAACTAGACACATGTTCTCGGATGTCAATTATGTCTGATATCTAAGCTTGACCATTCAATTACTCTTGTGTATTATCTACCAATAGCTATTTGCAATATCTTAGACAAGATTGTTTCAAACATATTGGTCAATAGAATGGAGAGAAAGTTAAGTAACAAAGTAGACAAAAGATTCAGTATGCTTTTTTATGGGCTGAATGATTACTGACATTATCTTCAGAGCTAATAAACTCTCTAAAATTCCAAAAATAATTTCTCAACAGTGCATGGCCATCAATACTAATATTACAAAATCATATGACCATTGGTCGATATTTTTAGAGAAAAAGATCTTTCGATTTTGATGAATGTTAGATCAAATGAATTATGAAAATAGTATCATTAGTAAATTACTTTGTCCTCATAAATGGTGTGCCTCACATAAATATTCAAATTTTTGGTAGAATTCGTCAAGAGAATCCCATATCTCCTTACTTAATTATATTATGTGTGGATGTACCAAGCCATCTTCTACAAGTTCATTATGTTAATGGTCAAATCTAAAATATACGAATTGGTATGATGTGCCTATCACTCATCTACTTTTCACAGATGATTGCTTGTTGTTCTGCCAGGCAAATGAAAGGAATTGTAACTTTCAAGAATACCTTTAATAGTATGAACAATCTTTTGGTTAGAAGATCAATCCAATCTAGAATCCGGTGATTTCCAACAAAAAATTAACCAGAGTATTGGGAATAAATCAAGTTGATGGGGGGGGGGGGGGGGAGGGTAAGTATCTTGGACTACTTTAGCAATTTGGAAGAAGGAATAAAAAGATGTTTATATATATTATCCAAAGTGTCAGAAACATAGCAATGAATTGGAGTTCTAAATTTCAAAACCAAGCAGAAAAGGAATTAATGATCAAGTATGTTGTTGTGGTGATTCATGTTTTCTCCATGTCATGTTTCAAATTACCATCACAAATTACATCAGAAATCACAATCCTTTTGCAACGCATCTGATGGGAGAAGAATGGGGATCCAAAAGGTATACCATGGATGGCATGGAGAAGATGCGGGGTCCAAAGAAGAGAGGTGGTTTAGGATTTTCTGATCTGGATCTGGATCGGTTTAATGATGCTTTACTTGCAAAGCAAGCATGAAGATTGTTAAAGAACATGGATACATAGTTTGCAAAGATCTCCAAAGCACGCTCTTATAAGGATTCCTCGATTTTAGAGGCAACAAAGAAGAAGAATCAGCCCTTTGGATGGTCTTCCATATTAGTAGGCGTTAACTTGTTGAAAGAAGATTGTCGCCATATTGTAAGTAATGGAGAGAACATATGCCTTTTGAAGATATGTGGTTGCCAACTGATCCCTTGCGGAAAGTTAAAAATATGGATGAGACTACCAGCTGTTGTATTAGTGATCTTATTACCAAGACATAATTGATTAAATTCAATTTTTATTGACAACACATGATTGAAATTTTTTGCCTTCCATCCATTTGCCAATATCAAATGATGTAGAAGTTAGTATTATGTGGGTTTAGGAAAAACCTGGTGAATAATAGTTTCATTCTGGCTATAAGCTTGCAATGCGAGGTCATCCTCGTGAAGTATAAAACCACTTCATGGATGCCTTGTTTTACGTATAAATATTGGAATTGGAAGATCATGTCTTTTATGGGCTAGCAAAAACTAAATTGGTATAAACTAAGTACAATTATGATGCATATTTTTCCAAAGATACAAAGACAAGTTACTTCAGATTGGATGATAAGAAATTCAAATGGTGATGCAATCTATTGAAGATTGGCATAATTCAGATTTGTTAAATTAGTTTTAGAAACTGAAACAATAATATTTTTGTATGTTTTACAACTGCTCTTTGTTCAGAGATATGAGTCAGTTTTGGTTGAATGAAATTGTCAAAATCTAGTTAAAATGTCAAAAAAATAAGAATATTTTTATGGAATATCACTGTTGATTAAAAATATTCATTGATCGATTTCAAAGTTGTGTTCAGTTTCATTTACAAATACTAGTTCTTTGTCCGCGTAGCGCGGATTATGTAACTATAATTTTTTAAATCATTTATTAACAAAATTTTAATACAAAATTTAAAATCAATAAATCAAAAATGTATACAACATTAAAGCAAATGAAGATATTTTTTTTATATTGTTGTCTTGCTGACTTTAACGTTTGTTCTTCTATATTCTTTTTGTACTTTCCTACTAATTATGTGTTGTTTAATTTTGATGCATATGGTTTTTCTGAAGCTGCCGGTAACATCAATAGTAGGGTTGAAGTAAAATATTACACATATTAAGTTGAGTAACTTTTCTACATTGTTTATAAAATTAATTACTATGGATCATTGACACAATGACATACGGTGGGCCACATGATGAGCTAATGAGAAAGGTCATATTGAAACTTAAACCAGCTTTGGATATAATTTATTTGGTGTTAAAGTTGATGATATGCCAATTCTTTATTGATAAAAATTAGAATTCTCATCTGGCATTGTTAGGGATGTTTAAAAAAACTATTGTATATGGTAATGATATACGTTTATTCATTTTATTTTTAATATATATGATTTTTAATGTTTTCAGATAATTTTTTTGTTTTTGTTAAGCTTCTTTCCATAGAGTTAATCTATAAACCAAGTGATTTTATTAAATATTTTTAAATTTGTTAGTCTTTTACTTTTTGTTTTTAAAATAAGGTTTTTAAAAACTATGGAAGCTGCCACTGCATCACAATGAGTTTCTAAAATTGTAAAAACTGGAGATTATTCTTAGAGTACTGGAAGTGATCAATGTTTGTGATGGTCGACACCTTTCGATGTAGCTATTTGTAACTCCATAGTTTATTATATATTCTCATTGGTTGGAAGAGTTGTTGCTAGCAAGACCCATGTTGATTTGTAAAAACTTATCAGTTATCAAGTACATCTTTCTCTCAGTTATCTATTCTTGTTCTCTAAATGATCAAACAAAGAATAGATATAACTACATCGTAATAAGACATAAATTCATTATCCAAAATAGTTAGTTTTATGATTTAATAAGTAAGAATTTTGCTTAAAAATAGTGTATCATGCGAAAAAGCTTGTACAGTTTTAGTTAAGAATCAAGCTCTATGGCAGCTTTTTTATTAGGAAAGATGTTGTGGAATAAACTATGAAGCGTAAGGATTATAACATTAAGCATAAAACAAATTTAGGACCTGACTTTTGGAACTGCAACCTGTAAAAGAAAATGTGGACACGTCTAGAGTAAGATTTTTGAAATTGGCCACAATATAATAAGTCCCCATCCAATAAGCTATTTTGGGCACCAGCAAGCTCTCCCATTGACAAAAAAAATCCTAAAGAATAGCCGCACCAGCTCCTGATGGTGCATGGTACCTGAAACTGGTAGAGGTGAAGATAAGGTAAGAGCCTCTAGATTTAAACATTACAATGCAGCTTCACAACTAAACAACCTAAGCTCTCTGAAAACATAATTATTTCTAGGCTACATAAAATTTAACAGCTTTCTTCAGGTCATAGTTATCGTGATAATGCGTCTGAAGTAAACATCTTGAAGAAACATGACCAAACATAATTCTCTAGCTGAAGTTTGGCATATCCAGAGATGAGAGCAGTCTAGATACGAACATCCTTCACTGCTATTTTATCGAAACAGTTTTTGGCGCTCTCCATGACTGCTACATAGGAATCTTTCTCCTTGTTGCTATTTAACCATTCATGTGGTGCCCAGATTCTTTTGGGGATTTAAAGATAGAAGATGGAAAATTTAAAAGAGGACCAATAAATCAAGTAGCAGTAGATTGTCACTAAAATAAAACAACAGGTATATTCAGCCGTAGAGCTGGAAGAAGAAATCAGCTGGAGGACCTCTATTTCAAAATATGCACATTGCGCAGCTAGATTATCATTGTCACTGAAAGAAAACAACAAATATATTCAGCAGTAAGAATCTATAATGAATCTTTTTTACTTACAAATTTTCTTCGAGACTCCATGTACAGGCATCAATTAGTTCTTCCTATTTTGGACGACACATATTCATATTGAGATCCGATACCTAAATGATATAGATACTTAAAGATAAGGAAGCATGTAAGAAACTTTATCATTATATCATGAAGAAAATATAATCGTCGTAAGAACAACATCAAGAGAACTTATAATTTTAAGATATTAACATTACTTAATACGCTCTCATTCCAGCTTAACTTAAGATATTTTACATGTGTATGACAAATACGGTCACCTTGCTTGTCAGTATCTGGCAGAAACTCTGCTCTAAGCTGCTTAAATATTAGATCATGTTGGTACTTTCCTATAACATTTTCTGTTTGCCAATCAAATCTGATCCATGGTTTCTCCTTCTGAGAATTTTATTCTTTGTGAAACCAAAGTTTTCTGAAGACGCTGGGAAGCTACATTGCCGAAAACTGTGGAGGATTATTCAACAACACCTGATAAGGTAATGACAGATAACCGTAGAAAACACATAAATCTGCTCTAAGATTTTCAGCTGTAACAACCAAAAACATAAACTGGTAAACAAAAGAAAAAACTCTTTCACTGACCTAAACTACAAATTCCTCCATAGGTTTCCCAACACAAGGGATCATATAACAATGCTATCCTAAACTGAGTCGCAACAAATTAATAACCTTGACTAAAGATGATGAAAGCAAAACTCTAATTAGCTATATCACATACCTGTCTTCAGTTGAAAACTTCAGAGTATAGCCAGTCTCTGCGATTACAGTGAGATGCTACCATCATCTACATAAAGTTTGTAGTCTTTTTTGGTTCATGTGTATTTAGCTTACTTGGAGATATCATGAAGTTGATCATTAAAATCTGTTATAACTTGTCATTTTTCAGATGCAATGTAATTTCAAAAAAACTACATTGGTTGATGATTCTTCCAAGAGTAGCTTGCTTCCTCCATCTGTTTCACACAACGATAACATATATAATGGACATAAAGAGTTACTAAACTAACAAAAAAATGAAAACTTGATTTATTAACTGCAGCAAAAGAAAAAAGCATCAGGCAAACTCACTTCCCAAGCTTCAACCATGAGCATTATGAATTAATCAAACGAATCGTTTAGAACCCTAACCTAAGATAATCGATCAGAGGAAATCATAACCGAAAATTGATCTTACCATAGAGATCGCCTCTGAGTCCAAAATTAGCTTCAAAATCTTTGAATCGAAATCTATCTTCGTTGATGAAAAGACGGGTGTCAAACAAATGGTTAGAGTGTTATCAGCAACTCATCGATAGATTTCTTTGGTTAATGAGACTGTAGATTTATTTCTCTAGGTGGAGTTTGCAGTTCTGGAAGACGTTGGTTGATGTGCTTATGTAGGGAAGGGAATTGCAACAGTTCCAAGGACCACGTTTGTTGCAGTGAAGAAGAGCTTTTATGAGAGAGATAGAGAGAGGTGGAGGAAGATAAACAGTTGAAGAACTGAGTTGTGAATTTTTCACCAAAAAAGTTGAGTTGTGAATAAAATATCAATGCAACAAAAGTGAATCGATAAGTCAGCACCTATTGACAAAAGAGTTTGGGTTCTAACGTGGGCTTCTTAGAAGGCTGGACAAAAGAAAAATAGAAAGTAAGTAGATACTAAAGCAGTCTAATTTATTCAGCGGTAGAGAAGTGACTTGGCATGTTTGTGATTTCTAATTGGTTGATTTTTTATGTATACGTGGACACTCTAAACATTGATCTTATTCTCCTGTTAGTATAGTATATATATATATAGATGTCAAGACAATTGTGTAGCTGATTGTTTAGGAAAGAAAGTTCCAATAAATCATTTATTTTCTCCAGTACATCAATTCCACCACAATTTCTTTTGTAATTTGATGTATACTAACAATCAATGTTCTAAAAATCGCTAGGCAGTGGTTATGCATTTTATAGAGGATTATTGTTTAGGCGGGCGTCTAGGCCGATTTTTTGAACGCTTAAACCGATTTTTCAGAAAACCAACTTGAAAAAATTATTTCGTTCATGTCCGATTTGCCGACTAGGCGGTTAGACCGATTTTAGACACTG
>CAJHQP010011560.1:0-14827 GCA_905132765.1 Moricandia arvensis
GCAAATAGCCATTTAAACTAATATTATAATTTTAATTATTATCCACATTTAATAGTTAACAAACTTAAGATTTTTCAAGTTTTTTTTTCAAATTTCGTTTTTAGATTGTTAATATTTTTATTTAAAGGGTATAATGAGAAAAATACCCTATAATTTGAGTACTAAAATGAACACATTTTTACAGCTAAGTGTACAAAAATGACCAAAATAATAAGCTACCATATAGCAAACAAGTTTGGGCAAATTTCGTTTAAAACTTTATTAACATTGATTTTAAAAGTATAGTTTGAGTATTAAAATGAGCATATTTTTAAAAGTAAATGTATTAATCTGAGCAAAATAAATAGTTTATGTACTAAATTAGATAGCAAAAGGTTTAGGTATTAAAAAGCGCAACGAAATTTAGTTGGAGTATTTTATGCAATTTTCTTATATTTGAACTACATATATCTTTCAATTTGAGAAATACCACTAAAATATTCTTTTTATAAAACATTAATACTTTATAAAAAAAATACTCCTTTTGTTTTATTCTTCTTTATTGGATATGATATTTATAAAAGCTCTTACAAATTCAACGTTATTAATATAAAACTTGTATAATTCCTATTAAATCTCCCTTATTAAAAAATATGAATTTCATCAACAATATATATCAATAATTATTTGAGATTATTAGAAAAAATATTTTACACTATGAAATTTCACAGAAATGAACACCCTCTGTGGAGATGGATTATATACTCTGACAAGGCCCATCAAATAAACAGACCTCAGCCTAACTGAATGAAGTCAACTAGGACACAATATAAGACATACAAACATTTCATCAAACACCTCTCGTGGTTGAAATAATATAAGATATAGAAATAGAGAGAGATGAAGTTTATTCTAGCATTAAACACATCTCATATGTAAGAAATATTATTAATCTAGACTTAAGTATCTTAAATCATCCATCTATAACCCTAATCTACCAAACCAAATGCTCTAAAATAATACTCACAAAAGCCATGAAAACCAAGAACATGTCACAAATATTTGAACAACCATGTTTAGAGAAGATATAAACAAAGAAATAGTTATATTAAAGCAAGAAATAACAAAGTTTTTAGATCTAAAAACAAAAGAATTTAAGAATGTGGCTGAGGTAGCCTCCTCTGATTTTTTTCTCCCTGGAAAAATTTATATAACTTCTTTAAAAATAATGTTAATCACTAAACGATAAAATTAAGAAGTTGAGCGCCATTGGCTGTGAATGCAGGTTGGGACCGCGTTTGCAAACACACGATCCTAAAATCACGTTTGGCATTTTTTCTTCTTTTTCATCTCTTTCGCATCTCGACCTTGCTCTGTGTGCCTGCTCTTCCTTGGGACCTCCCAAACTTCACGTAACTGCTCCGCCATTTCATCTCACTGCTCGTGTTGTATCTTCCATCGTGATTGTTCTCTCTCCTCTCTCTTCTCTCTCTCTCTCTCTCTCTCTTCTCTCTCTCTCTCTCTCTCCTCTTCTCCTATTGTCCACATCTTCTTCAAAAGGGAATCGAGCAAGGTGAGACCAAGAACATCGAATCGGACACACTGACTTTCGTGAAAATAAATATGATAAGGAAGAAAATAGGATATGGAAGATTTTCGAAAAGGATAAACTCAAATCTCACAAATAAGGAAAGATCTAGGAAAATGGATGATATGGATCTGCGGGAAAATGGCAACACGGCTGACCCAGGAGGAGTATATAAACAAGGTTGGGACAAAGAAGAAAGGAAGAAGAATCTTAGTTATCAAACTCTCGGTAATTAGAAACCTTAGGATTTATTTTCATCTTTTGTTAAATGAGTTTCGACTCACATAGGTTTTTCTTAATATATGTGGTTATTCTAGTGAACACTGATAGATTTTTAATGCATGTGTTATTTCATTTTACATCATAATCTCGCTATGTATGATTCTGTATCTGGAACACTCATACGCAAAATCAGAATAAAGTCTCTTGTTTTAAATTCGTTTTACGTATTATCGCATTTCTTTTCACACATCTCTTTGATTACTTGAATTTTTAGCAACAGATAGAGGACTTCCACCAATGGATTAAAATCATATTTTGACACAAGATAGAGAACTGATTAAATTTTCCAATTCCACCAGTTGAGGTCGATCCATCAATCAAAACACATGTTAGGCTCGTTTTACTGTAGAGTAGTTTGTTTTGCGCGTGAGAGGAAGCTTTCGAGGTTGAGGTCTAGAGTCAAACGACATTCACATGGTGACGAGCGACACCCCCTCCTGATCAAGTGCCCCACGAGTTTTTATCAAATTCTAAAATTACAACTTTTCCCCAAATTTCCCTTATTGACAAAAGGTTCATGGAAGTGTTTTTGACATATATTATCTATTTTTAAGACATTGTGGAGTTAAAATTTGTTTTAGATTGGGAGAGAAAAGAAGAAATCCTTCAGGAGTCTTCTTGGAACTCCTGTTTTGACGTATTGATGATATATATTCAGTCTTTCATTATGTTTTCATTGATCATGTCTCAGTAATAATCTTGTTAGATTTAGGAATTTTCTAGGGTTTATGACAAACTGATTGTTTGATATATCTGCTAGGGTGATCTTATTCTATCCTTCACCATGATTTCTCTTTATGCATGTTTATAGTATAGCTAACTAGAAACTTGATCCTAGGATAGTCGTGAGACACGAGAGTGTAATCGAATATCTGAATTGAATCCTGTTGAGCTAAATTATTAGTCGCAACGAGAGTTGGTCTAGAATTTAGTGAACATACCGAATTGGTACTTAATGCTTGCTAGATTCATTGAATTAGCAACGAGAGTTAGTCTTTGACTAAGTTAGACATCTGATAGTTATCGCATGGAGATTTTTTGGTAACTTACTAGTGAATTCGCAGTTCCATGATTGTTTTTATAAAACCATTGGCATCTATTGATTGCAGTTCTGAATCACCTGTTTTATTTTCTTGAATCTAACGCTTTATTTATCTTCTTTAAAATTTTATTTAATTATTGTTTTTAATTTGCTTTCTATTTACTGATTTAGCTTATCTTGAAACGATAAGTCTATTGTGTGATCTTCAGTCCATGTGGATCCGATCCTTAAGTACTTCAATGATTCTCTTAGTTAATAGAATAATTTAAAGGTTAATTTAGTATATCAGATATCTACCTTGTCCTTTAAAGACTCAGATCTTTCTTGGTGTGCATATCAATAGGCTATATTTTCTAGAATAGGAAATATGTTAAGAGATAAACACAAAAAGAAAATCTAGAATAGGAAAAGGAAGTTTCTATAAGATTAGGTTTGTGTTTTCCATATCCCACATGTTAAAGGAATTGTCTTGACTATAAATATAGATCTCATGGAGAGGTGTTCCATAAGAGATCTGAGAGAAACATTGTGAGCTTTAGTTTTGAGTAGTTTCTAAAGCAATAAGAAAAACTATTCTTATTATCCTTTGTTCTAAGAGATCCTTCAATTGGTATTAGAGCTTAAGTTGAAGCTCCAATTGGTATCAGAGCCTCAGGTTGGAGACTCGATCTAAGCTTAAGTTGAAGCTTCGATCCTGGTAGCTGTGAAGCAAGAAGTTCACGACACAAGATGGCTGACGTGAATAGGGCTCCATGTGCGAAGGACCTTGGATCCGCATCCATCCAATGTCCGATGTTGAACTCGACAAACTACACAGTTTGGTCGATGAGGATGAGGGTGTTACTCCGTGTTCATGATGTGTGGGGACACGATAGACCCTGGTTCGGTTGATCAAAAGAAGAACGATGTTGCGATTGCTCTTTTATTTCAATCCATTCCTGAAACTTTGATTCTCCAGGTGGGAGAACAAACCGCATCAAAAGACATCTGGAACGCCATCAAGTCACGACACCTTGGAGCTAATCATGTAAGGGAGGCGAGACTTCAGACATTGATGACAGAGTTCGACATGTTGAAGCTGGATGATAGTGATACCATGGATGAATTTGCGGGAAAGATATCAGGGTTATCATCCAAGGCAGCCACGTTGGGAGAAAACATAGAAGAATCCAAGATGGTTAAGAAGTTTTTGAAGGGTCTTCCAAGACACAAGTATATCCAGATCGTAGCGTCGCTTGAGCAAGTCTAGAACTCAACTCTACGGGTTTTAAGGACATAGTTGGAAGGATAAAGGCTTATGAGGAGCGTGTAGGGGAAGAAACTCAAAAAGAAGACCAAGGGAAGCTTATGTTTTCGGATAACAATCACCATATTCAGAGGAACTATGGAGATTTTTGTGGTAGAGGTAGAGGACGGAATGGAAGAGATAGAGGTCGAGGTAGGTTACACAACCAAAGTCATGTGTCACACACTGAAGACAAAAACTCGAAGAAGGAATGTTCGAAGCTGATATGTTGGAGATGTGATAAGCGGGTCACTATGCAACTTCATGTCCCGAGAAGTCAGTGAGAATTCAAGAAACCAACTTAAACGAACCACAAGAGGCCGATGCCCTCTATGTACACGAGGTGGTATTCTTGAATGAAGACAAGGTGATCTGAAGAATCTTGATATCGACAAAGGCAATGCAAGTGTTTGGTATTTGGATAATGGAAGAGAGCAATCACATGACGGGAAACAAGGAGTTCTTTTCGAGTTTGAATCTCAACACCAAAGGGAAAGTGAAGTTTGGTGATGGATAGTGTGTTGATATCATGGGAAAGGGGGTTGTTACCTTGTGTGCAAGACTGGAGAGAAGAAGACACTCAAAGACATATACTACATACCCGACCTGAAGCATAACATATTGAGTCTTGGACAAGCAACAGAAAACGGATGTGAGGTTAACATGAAAGATGTCTATTTAACATTCACAGATTCGTGTGGCAGGTTGCTTGTACGTGTTACAAGATCTCCAAACCGTCTCTACAAGATCCCGATGGAGATTAGCTATGCGCAGTGTTTACATGTCAGAGATGAAGATGCAACATGGAGGTGGCATGCTCGACTAGGACATATAAGCTATGGCGTGATGAACAACATGGTAAAGAAGGAGATGGTCTTAGGAATGATGTGTGTGACACACGAAGAAAGCGTGTGTGACACATGTCTAGCAGTGAAGCAAACAAGACATTCATTCCCAACTAAAGCTATGTTTCGTTCAACGAAGACGTTGTAGTTGATCCATGCAGAGGATCAAAAGCCAAACGAATGTCTCATATCGAAGAAACCAAATATCAAGCAGTTTAGGATATTCGGTTGTATAGCACATGCGAAGATATGTGTGACACATCTAAAGAAATTAGATGAGAGATCAAAGAGTGTGATCAATCTTGGAACTGAGCCGAGTTCCAAAGCTTATAGACTCTTTGATCCAGTCGCAGGAGAGGCAATGGTGAGTAGAGATATGATATTCAACGAGAAGAAAGCTTGGGATTGTTCATCTATAACAAACCAAGCAGATTGTGAACCTAGTATGATTAAGCTTCCACATGAGGGTGATATAGAAGAAGGTATTGATCAAGGTGAGGATCATGAACAAGAAGCTATAAACCAAGATGAGGAAGAAGAAGAAGATACAAATCACAATGCAAACCAAGACGGTGGTGGTCAACCGTTGGTGACAAGACACGGCCGCACCATAACAAAACCAAGGTATCTTGATGATTATGTGTTACTTGCAGATCAAGAAAGTGCAATGTTGTTGCTCACAGTAGATGGCGAGCCAGAGAACTATCTTGAGGCCGAACACGTAAGAGAATGGATTGAAGCTATGGTGGCTGAGTTGGAGTCTATCACAAGAAAAATGCATGGGAGCTTATGGATAGACCACCTGGCATTGAACCTAAAGGTTAAAGTGGATCTACAAGATTCAAGGAGAAGATGGAATCAAGATAAAGGAGGCGAGTTATGCTCAAGGAATGATGTGTGACACAAAGATGGAAGTGTGTAACACTATCCACGTAGCAATGAAGTTGAGTTTAAAGATCTCAAAGGTTAGAGATGAACCAGAAATAAATGCTACAAAATGTAAAAGAAGCATAGGATGTTTGGGGTATCTACTTCACACAAGACTAGGTGTGTGTTACACAGTTGGTGTACTAAGTCGATACATGCAAACGCCGGGTGTTGAGCAGAAGGCCGACATCCTAACCAAGCCATTAGCAAGGATTAAGTTCAAGCAAATGAGGAGCTTAATCGAAGTTCAAGAAATTGATCTCCCTAATTAAAATTGGAATTAAGAGGGTGATTGTTGGGTAATTTCAAGCTTGTGGAAACTTAACATATTATTAGATGTTTAATATGTTAAGAGATAAACACAAAAAAGAATTCTAGAATAAGAAAAGGAAGTTTTCTATTAGATTAGGTTTGTGTTTTTCATATCCCACATGTTAAAGGGAATTGTCTTTGACTATAAATATAGGTCTTATGGAATAATAGGTCTCATGGAGAGGTGTTCCATAAGAGATCTAAGAGAAACATTGTGAGCTTTAGTTTTGAGTAGTTTCTAAAGCAATAAGAAAAGTTGTTCTTATTATCCTTTGTTCTAAGAGATCATTCAATTTAAATAATGTGAGATATCAAACAAAGTCTCACATTGGAAGTTTAGACAAGAAGTGTCTAATATATAAAAAGAAGTCCAACTCTAATTAGTACGAAGCCTTTTGGGAAGAAATCCAAAAGTAAATCCATGCGGGCTTGCCTAGTAGGCCCAAAGTGGACAATATCGTACTAATCGGATAATAAAGAGTTGGAAATGGGTTTTTAACAATCCCAACAATTGATATCAGAGCGGTTTGACGAAAATATGCAAGAAGACCAAAATACCCTTCAAGTAGGAATGGGGACCCTTCAAGTTGGAAGAGGAGGTATGTGGCAAAAACTAGTCAGAAGATCATGGAAACTGTGATGTTGTGGGAGAAACATTCTCAAGGAAACCTTGCGATTACTGGTACAAGATGGTGCCAAGATGATCCGCGAAAGGAGAAACACACGAGATGAGTGTGGTCCTTAGTTTGAGGGGGAGAATGTGAGATATCAAACAAAGTCCCACATTGGAAAAATAGACAAGAAGTGTCTAATATATAAAGAGATGTCCAACTCTAATTAGTACGAGGCCTTTTAGGAAGGAATCCAAAAGTAAATCCATGCGGGCTTGCCTAGTAGGCCCAAAGTGAACAATATCGTACTAATTGGACAATAAAGAGTTGGACATGGGCTTTCACAAACCCAACATTCTAAAGCCATGATGAAGGCACTGTCTTGTGTACCCCTTGAATCTCTTCCAACCTTCACCAAGGCCTTCCGGATTCTTGTGCCAAAACCCAGAGATCTCATTTCTATTTTTTTCTGTTCTTGAAATGGAGAAGAACTTTGAGAGGAAAGCTCTCTTGCAATCATCCCAGGTAGTGATGGAGCTTTGGGGTAGATTTTTCTGCCATAAATGAGCCTTGTCTCCAAGTGGAATGGAAAGAATCTCAACTTGAAAGCATCTTCATAGATGCCATGATCTTCACTGTCCCACAATACATGTCAAAGCTGTCCAAGTGATCTAGTGTATCTTCCAATGCAATTACATGGTACTTGTTGCCTTGTACCATGTTGATCAAGTTGGAATTAATGTCAAAGTTGTTGTTCTCATAACTGGTGCTCGAATGACCGTTTGATTTCCATGAATATTGGGCTCATCAAAAGTACCAATGACCCGAGCATTGCGTGGAGGGTGTTCGGTTCGAAGCTTTGCAGCTCCTTGACCATTGTCTCTTTGAGAAACTCCTTGAGCATCAATTCTATGGATATAAGCTCCATGGACATCTTAATGTTTAGATTGATTATGTTGTTGTTCCATCTCAAACCCCAATCTATCCAAATGAGTATGTCACTCTTCTTCTCTTCTCTTTCTTGCTATCTCTCTTTCCAAAGCATTGATGTTATCAACTCTTTGAACAAGGTTTGTTGAGCCTCCACGTCTCAATTCCATGCACCTGACATTCACAAAGACAGGAAGAAAGTAAGACTTAGTCTCAAACAATTACTAAATCATATTGTCAAAATCAAACTTATTTTTAGCAACTGCGCCAAAACTTGATATGGATAAAGCTTAATTTTCAAATCATCCAAGTAATTGAGTTGTCGAATCCAATCCTAATTGATTCTAATCAATGAGAATGCAAGATATTAACCTAATCTAAGCAATCAAGTGGTAGTGAAATGAAATCAAGTAACAAGATTCTATTTCAAGTGACAAGTAACCTATACAAGCTTTCAATCAATTAGGAAAGATAATCCATAGGCAAGGGCATTGATTTGGGGTGATCAAGATCCTTTCTAGAGTGTTATGAAACAATCAATCAAGTTTTACAAATCTATGCAAAAGTATTAGAGTAATCCACTTTTATGGTAATAATAACTTTCTAAGCTTCTCTAATACCAATTTCCTTTGGTTAAACAAGCAAAGAGCATTTTCATTTTGATTCAAGCATTTTATCAAACATTTTTATTGCATGAAAAGCTCAAGATACAGAAATAGGGAGATAAATCCTAGACTAACATTAAGAACACAAAATAAGCTTAGAAAATCAAGGATCTAACTCTAAACATCCTAGAGCATCACTCAATCACTTTAATCTACCAAATCCATGGACTCAAAAGGAGTTTACTCACCAATCATCATGAGAATCTATAAACAAATGCTAGGCTTAATGCTAATCATATTAATAACTAAGATAAACACAAGATTAAATGAGCTACTTTCTTAAACATTAAAAGGATTCATTTTTAACAAGAGTTTACAAGTTTTTGAGAGAAGAAGATATAGATCTAGAGCTTCTCTTCTCTCTCTCTCTCTCTCTCTCTCTATATATATATATATATATATATATTATGTATGTATATAAAAGCTAATAATTTGGTCAATAGCTAATCACAATCGCTAATCTCCAATCGTAGACGCTAGTTTTCCGCGAATCCTAATGCATTTTGTCATGGATCGATCGATCCAACAAACATATCGATCGATCTAATCTCTTCTTCTCTAGTAGCGATGTTGCAGAACCGCTACAATGAACCATTGTGGGTCACGGTCACTTCATGGCAACGTTTCTTCCCCGCTACAAAAAGCTGTTATGGCTCACGCCCAATCCCAAGCGGTTTCTAGTCACAACCATCTCAGGTTGCTATGGACCTTGCCCAAGCCGTGAATGTCCAATTGAAAACTCTCCACTGCAATTCCTCAGACACGGAAAAGCTCTTCCATCACGGACTCCTCTCGGTCTCAGCCCACGACCTCCTTTCTCATCGCGTCGTGGCTTGCTCTATAAACTTACTGTCGTCACTTAGAACCATAGCTCCAACCATCGTCATAGAGGAGATTTGATATCTTCATCTCTGTCGTGATTCGTCACCATTAGAACACATGTCTGGAGTTGCAAGGATCGTCTTCACCCGTTACAAACTTTTCCAACGTGTCTCTCCTTTGTCGCGAAAAGCTCAAAGCAATGATGGCTATTTTTAGTTTTGTGCATCTTGTCCTCTTGCTTTGGCCTTTATTCTCAATTTGACCCCAAACTCTCGCAAAATTGTAAATAAATCCTCTTGAATTAATCTCAGACATCCAATTGTTGTACTCCAAACTTTGTCAAATGCAAATGGACAAGTATATGCAATATATACATCAAATGCATCCTATAATGACAAAATGAACTAAATAAACTGTTTGAAACGCAATAAAATCATAAGATATCAATTCTCACAAGTGAACTATCAAAAAGAAGAAGGGAAGAAGTTTTAAAGTGGGAGATCATAACCAAAAGAAATACTCTCTAGTATTCAACAGGATATAATAAAAGAAACATAGCAAATAGCATGAACAATCTTTTCAATTACACTCTAGCTTCTCAAGGCTTATCTCAACTTTAATATCTCTACATAAATTGCATACTCATCAGTCCACAAGTCTTTCAACCAACTCTCATATTCATTAAACAAGCATATAAAGTGTGTTCTTGTAAAAATGATGATATGATCAAATTATCTCAAAAAACTCTCTCAAATAAGAGTGTCATCATAGTACTTAATGATCAAAATCCACATGGACTGGGGATCACACAATAGACTTATGGTTTCAAACTAAAGTTAAGCAAGAAAATATGAAAACAATACACATGCAGAAAATAAATATATAGGTAGATAGATAAAGCGTTAGGTTCAAGGATATATCAAACATGTAATCATAACTTAGATAATTAGTTGCTAAGGGTTTTATTAGGATGAGTCCTATAACTCAAATTCGTAAGTACGTTAACCACCTCTCGCATGTGATTACTATCAAATGCTTAAACTTTCAAGCGCCAACTCTCGTTATAGATCTAATAATTCTAGACAAAAATTAATGTTTTAGTTTGATATGTTCACTAAATCCCTAGGCCAAACTCTCGTTGTGTCTATCACTTAGCTCATCATGATTTAGTTCAGGTGTTGATCCCACTCTTGCATTTTTCAACTACTAGATCATATTCATAGTTAATTAATCTAGAAACAACAATAGAAACAATCTTGTCAAGATGCAAGTATGATTTCCCTAACAATTCTATATTTTAGAAGTTCATCAAAACCCTAGAAATCCATAAACCTAACAAGATGATTATTAAAACATGACACAATAGCAAAAATCAAAGACCAAATAGATAAAAACACAGGAGTTCAAAAAAGACTCCTGATAGATTTATTCCCTTATCTCCTTAAAATGACCTCGGTCCTGCCTAGGAACATCCGGATGTCCTATGGACAGCATAGTCAAGGTACTGATCGAACCATCGACAATGATACTCCATAGGTGTAACCGTTAGGTTGAAAGAGAAGCTTGGATAGTTTTCTCGACCTAAACCAAGTTCCTATTTATCTCACGCTAGCTTAGGATAAGTGTAGGCAGCCGAGGTTAGCTCAGTGTACTGTAGTAAGCTCTTCCCAGCTAGATGACCAACTCGACGACCAGCTCGGCCAGCTCAATCAACTGAGGAGGTTGGGTTAGGTAGTGATAGTGGTAAGCGGTCCTGGCTGGGTCCAGGGTGGTCCGGTCCATGGTGGTTGTGGTGTGTGAGGGGTAGGCTAGAGTGGCTTGGTTTAAGCTAGGATAGGCTTAGCCGACGTGGTTGGTGGGGTAGAGGTACGATGGGGAATTGGTATGGGTGTAGGGTCACAATGCTTGGGACAAATGGTAGTGATGCTTGGAACAAATGTTCATGATGCTTAGGCCAAATGGTTGTTATGCTTGGATCAGATGGTTTCAATCCTTAGGGTGTAAGGTTGCATCGTTTGAGGCCAATGGACACAAAGGGTTGGGGAGAATGGACCCAACCCTAGCCATTGGTGTCCCATCGCCCAAGATCCCCTCTCCTTATATATATATACGCCATCTCCACTTCCTCATTGGTCATAAGTTATTTTCCCAATCACCGAGAAATCATGAGAGAGGAGAGAGAGAGAGAGAGAGAGAGAGAGAGAGAGAGAGAGAGAGAGAGAGAGAGAGAGAGAGAGAGAGAGAGAGAGAGAGAGAGAGAGAGAAGAGAGAGAGAGAGAGAGAGAGAGAGAGAGAGAGAGAGATAGATGTCTTACTGGAAAGGGTAAATGGTCAGTCCGGTTAAGCGAGTGCTCAGGTGGTCCAGCGAGACTGTCCGACGAGATGGTTGGAATTAAGAAAGGACCGAAAGGGTGTTAGTATTTGCAATTTCTCTTCTTCTTTTCTCTTTGACTAGGTTTTTTTCTACATTATGCGCAGCTATAAAATTTTAAAAATTTAAATTATATTTAAAAATAATCTTTTGTTAATATTTATTATTTTTATGCTAGTATTTTAATATAAATATTAATTTAGTTAAACATAAAAGTAAGATTGAATGAAAAATATTTTTTTATTACATTTAAGAATATATATTTAAAATTATAATCTTAGATATAATTAATTTATTTAATTTATTTATTTTAGATAAGATATATTAAATCAGCTTTTATAAAACTAAAAAATGATATAAGTTTTTTTATAATTATCAAAAAAAAAAGTAATCTATAAAATTATAGTTATAAAGAAAAAATGATATTATGATTATTTATTTTAAATTTTAAAAAGATTGTATAAAATTTTGGAAATCATGTTCAGTAATAAAAATTGTATGATTATAAAAATAGACATCAATAATATTTTTTAAATTGTAAAATATTTATATTTTATTATCATATTGCTTAAATATATTTCGTATATATTTATTTTAATGATGATGTATGAGTTATTACCATATTATATAAAAAAAATTAAAATAGAAATCCACTTTAAATGTAATTGTCCATATCACATTTAACCATAAGCCTGTCATCATTTGAGGTATGTTATGTCACATTTTTTGTTGAAAGTGATTTTAGAGATGACATGTGTGAAATCATTTCACAAATAATGTATAGGGGATTAGCTAAGGTGAGTGCTTTGACGTAGGGTTAGAACCGAGGGTCTATGACTGGCCAAGTATTGCGTCATGACCGTTGGGTTAGGTTTGTTTGGTTGGATTGATTGAGTGTTGCGTGATTGGTACACAAGGCATTGAAGCCACATGTATAACCTATTGTTTGGTGCATTCATGTAGATTACTCAAACCGGCTATGTTAGCCTATAGACCCTATGTGATGCAACCATGCTTGAGTCAGAGGACTATGCGGTCAAAGATAAACCAGGATGGCTGAATGGAAAGCTTGAAGATGAATCTAAGTCTGGAATGGAGCATAATCAGCTTACTTTTGCTGTGAAAATCATGTCAAACAAGATGGAAAAGATGTGGATCAGCCCCATGGATGATTTATGCCTTTTTCTAGGTCTAAAAGAAGATCAATACACAAGTTGAGGATCCATTCTTTCTTTCAGCAAGGCTAGCCACGAAATTCAAGTCAAGGAGACAACCATAATAAATAATTCTTGAGTTTTCAAGACATTTTAGTTTAATTAGTTTTTTTATTTTTTCTACAATTTTAGGACTTTTCAATTTTCTTCTTCTCTACTTAAACTCTTTTTTGTTTCTGAGAAAAACATTCACCTTTTTATCAAATTCTCTCTAAATCTATGAATCCCTTGTTCATCCATGAACATTGATTGCTAGGAGTTCATTTTCTGCAAGCAAAACTTGTCTTTGATCACAAACAGAGTTCATTCTCTTGATCTTAGACACATCTACCACAGATCTGACAGTTTCATAGATCATTTCTGAAGATCATCCAATCATCCATCCATCATCATCAAAATCAACCGCGGATCTCTCTCAAAACATCAGATCTTCTTCAAAGTAATGCAGGACAAAAGGATCTCTCTCAGGGGTTCATCCATGGTATCAGAGCATGATTGAAGGCTTCTTGAGTCTCGGGTTTGATTCTAAAACTTTATCCACGTCTCTTTGTTTTGGGGATCTTGTTTTCTATTCCTGCAATTTTCTCTGCAATTTCTCCAGAAAATCTCTATCTTTGCTATCTGTTAAATCTCCAAGAGGGCAACGCAGATTTTTACAGAAATCACTATAAAGAAAAGTTGAGGAGAAATCCAGCCTGGCTGAGGAGAAATCACACGTGGCGAGGAAGAGATCCAGCCCTGGTGTGTAAAGCCTCTTGCAAACAAAAATCTTGCAATCTGTCTATCTCTTTCTGTTGGTTGGGGATTGCTCTTAAAGCTTGAGCTTGTTTGTTGCTGAGCTACTGATTCACAGACAAAAATATCACAGAAGAATCGATAGAGAAACAGCTTGAGAGATGTCAGGCTTAGGCTATAATGTGTATTGTGCTAATTTCTTGTTGAGATCTAACAGGAAGCATGTCTGGAGGAAGCAATTTCAGGAGGAGACGTCCTGAGAAGGAGCTTAGATTACAACCTGTTTGACTCTGCCACAAAAGCAGCCTTGAATAAGAAGAGAAAGTCTATGAGAAAAGCACATTCATTGATATTGATGAGTCTGGTTATCGAGCAGTTGGAAAGTTTTGATACAGTCCAGGAGGACACTGGAAGAGGCCTCTAAAAAGAGGGCACACATCATGATCAATCTCAGTTCTTCCACAAGAGTGGATGCTGAGAAAAGACAGATTTTTTAAGAAAAGAAAGCGCGCTTTTGTACTTCATTCTGATTTTGTGTGCAGGAAAACGTCACGACCAGTGAGGCATAGATGAACCGAACTTAGGAGGAGCAGAGACTCCTAGACATGTCAGATGATAAAGAGACATGAGCGCTATGGCGTTGATCCCATAAAGAAAATCTCAGAAACAACAAGCAAGCATTTGATTATTTCGGACAACCAATAGATTCAGATATTTCAAAAAGGATTGACAACAAAGACTCAAGAAGTCTGCTAACAAATACAGAAAAGGACACCCAACCTCAACGTCCCTCTCCAAGAGGTGATGGTCCAAGAAGTATAACAAGAAAGAGGCAGGTAACCAAAGATGGGAACAGAAACATCTAAGGTAATAAAAGAACCTGAGACATAATATGAGTTATCTTCTTTCTCTCTCAGTCTGAGCTAATGTCAATAAAACATAGTGATGAACTAACTCCTATCTGGAACCGGTGCAACCGAGTAGCCTTGTTTTAGTGTCTCAGGTCTTAGAAGAACCAGCGAAGAAGCACAAAAGAGTTCACACCAGAAAAAGGTTGCAGCAGCCCAGCATTGAAGCCCAGATCAGATGCTAAGGCATTTTTCTTTGAACTACAAAGCACTGAAGGACCTTAATATGGTTAATTGTTCTGATTTGTTTGTATGTTAGTTCCCGAGTGATGTAAAAACGTTTGCTTGAAAAAGTCACAGAATGCTATGTG
>CAJHQP010011561.1:0-14824 GCA_905132765.1 Moricandia arvensis
ACAAAGGTGTTTATTCATTTTCAGTAGAGTGTTACTTGAAAAGGAATATACCATGGAGAGGATGAAAAGAATGCTCGAAAACTAGCGGGAAGTACAAACCGACCAAAACAACGAGAAGTCAAAACCATAGTTCTTGCCTTCCTCCCTCCCTTTGCTCCTCTCGGCCTCCTCTTTATACCCTTCAATAAACTACTCTAGATTAGCTCGTCTTAATGGGCTTCGTGCATAAAATGAGCTAATGAGCTTCATCGATTAGGCCCATAAGTTGTTCGCGCGTAACTTGCGCAACGCCCCAAGTTGAACACGTCTAATGGGCTTGACCAAACCTCACAAAACTCCACTGTTTGGTCCAAGTCCATAACCCTTCCTTTGTGTCGGCACTCCTGATGCTTGAGCAACCGCTCATCTTCTGCATCTCCTTGTCTTCTCTCTCTTTTCTTGTCTTACTTTCTCAGCTCCATCTTGAGACTAACTTGAAGTCCCTTCATGATCTTCTTTTAAACCTGCATAAGCTGACACTTATACAACCACAAAACAAGTGCATAAGTAGATTTAAACACTTAAATCTACTTATCCCCATCAATGAAATAGACAACCAACCTGATGAAGGGTATGTGACAATCTCATTTCCATTCTGAGTTTCCATCACCTCCACCTATTGTCTTGAGTTGGCGAACCCAGCTGCTACACTCCAAGTATAAAGCTCAACTCCTCACTAACGTCGTGTTTCTTCATATCTATTACTCTTCGTGAACTTATTAACAACACAACCCCGCTATCAAAATCACGAACATGTTAAAGTGTTTGAACAGAAACCTGGACATCCTTCTGCAAGTTGATTTCTTCCTTGGCCTTTCGATTCCACTCATGCGCATTGAGCCTTGAATCAAAAGTCTTTAATTTTGGTGCAACAACCTTTGAACCATATATGCTTCAGTCCTGAAACAACCTCTGATTCTCTACTTGTTAAACACTTTGTGACTTGAACACCTTTTGTACATCTTTTACTCTTAACAGGACACGCCATCCAACCATCAGTGTTGGGCAGAACTTTCGACACAACCCTGGTCAAAACACCCATGCTTTAACACAACCTTGATGTCACACTTAACCCCTTAGAATCAACCGCAAACCTTTGAAGTCACTCATGCTCCATGTCTCTGAAACAGTCTTTGACTTACCCTTGATGTACTTGAACAGACTGCACTTGAGCATCCACTTTGTACCGCTGCACACTTAGCACGACACATTGCCTAGAAACACATGATTAGGAAGACTTTCGACACAAATGTCTTTGCTCCACCATCTGATCAAAAAAATGTTATGTAACAACAGAACCTCCACTAACAGATTTAGACCACACTACTAGTTGAATGAACTAAGCCTCATACCATCTAGACCATGATATGTCTTTGGCTCTCCTTCACGTGCTGCCTATGATTCTTATCTAGAATCCTTGATATCCCGCTTTTACTCAGCTGTTAATCTTTTGTCGATACCCTTTTTGTATTGAGATGTCTCCAAAGAAACCGAAAAACCTGTGCATCACCATCAACGACTTGAACATGCCTGTTAGTCATTGAACTCGCCATTAGACTATTGAGTACCTGGCCATCATTGAGTATCTGGCCGTCATTGAGTATCTGGCCATTACCTAATAGACTTTCCTGAGAGAACTTACTCAGTATTCACCTGTGATGCAAACATATATCCAGAACTCCAAATGTTCCTTTCTTTAAATGCAATCGGTTTTCCTTGCATTTATACCTTCATGAAGCTTCTTAAGTTCCATGACTTGAGCTTGAGATGAACCTGCTTGTGGAGAACAAGTCTTACCCTTCTTGAGATGGACAAACTATAAGACAATTCCCTGCAACCCGTGCAATGTCTTCTAACAATTACTACTTTGTTTCATCTCACCATTCTTCATCTTCACAGCTCAATACTTTAGTGTAACTAAGTACTCCACCACGTTTTTATCTGCATCATACTCGGCTCCTCTATATCAACTTCACTGCAGTGTACTCATGATACATATGTCATTTTCACTTGTCTCGCCTACAAGTTACCTTATGTAAGCTCCTCTTACAAACTCCTTATGATGCACCTTGTTACTGTTAACTGATCTTGACACTTCTGGCCTTAACACTCTAAACATATCCATGATACCCTCTTATCATGAAAAATGAGTTCCCTTTCAGCTCTTACTCCCTTAAGCTGACCAAGTTGCTAACCGAAACCTTTACCCTTCAGCTGAACCAATAAGGCATCTTCTAAAATAGAAAACCAATGATTCACTCCACCTGGAATCAGATTATATATCCATGATGCATCAATATTCATATAATCTCAGTGGCTTCACCTGAATCAAAATAACCTTTGAAGTATCATGTCTTTGAAAATAACAAGTTTCTGCAACTGTTTCGTGGTTCCTGTCGGCCTTTTAACCATATCTCTCATCATCCAAGCCTGTGATGCTCCTGAGATACTCCCTACCGCATCTCTCGTGTCAAACTCGAACCCATGACGAGTTTCTCCAGCTGTAACTATACATGAACCATTACCTTTTCAAGCATGAAGTTCTGACCTGGTCAAGTCTGCAAGTTCTCCTTTTGCTTTTGAGCTTTGATTCTTGTCTGAAAGCTCCACCTTGACGACTATGGTCGTGACACCAAACTGGTGTCCCTCTACTTTCTCTGAGTCTATTCTTCTGAAACTCTGACTCAGACTTCCATGAACAATTCAGCTAAGGTATAACTCACACATGCTTCTGCTAGCTGTGGTAGCGACTTTCTGCTTCTTGAATAAGTGTTGATGACTGTTGTCTCATACCCTTCATTCACAGGATTACAATCAGTCGTAACACCTGTTCAACCCAATTCTGCCTGCGCATTTTCTCTGCTTTGACCAGAGTCTTCAAGCTAAGTCTAACCAATCGCCTTTTCCCTTAGGTTTCTTCCAGTCACTCACACGACCTCCACAAAGCTGCTACATGTTGTTACCATAAATAGCCATTTTCTCCAACATATACTTGTGTAAGCTTTTACAGACTTCTCCCTTGCTCTAGTTTCTTCTTCGTGGAGGTACAACATATATTAGCCACACTAACTTGGTGACAATTCTGGCTTTCTTGTAACAGCCATAAACTTTCCTCTCATGCACCCACGAGACTGACTTCAACTAACCAAAATAGAATCACCTCTATTTTGTCACATTGTTGCCACACAACAACCAACCTTGTGGCAGCTGCAAGATCCGTTGATCATCTTTCGCAAAGATAACCTGCATTCCTTGTGATCTCTGAAAAAACTTCAGTTCCTTAGAGATTGATGACCTGACTTGATTCCATCTCCTTAAGCCTAACTTTGACTTAATTAGAGTCTGCCTTCATTTGAAATATCCTCCATCCCAAACGACTGAAATCAATCTCCAACCCTGATCACGAACACGCCCACTTGTGCAGCCTGTTCTTGCTGCAGCTTACGCAGGTCTTCCCTTCTTGCAAACACCGCTGCATCCCTTACAAGTCTCTCATCATAATTTCCCAAACCTAAAATCATCACGTGCATTTAGATCCTCCTGTGAATGTTTCTTCCTCTGTCTCTGATGTCGTCTTTGTCTACCACAAACAAACACCATCTGCTTCTTTCCCTGGTGCTGCCTTTCTTTTAGCATCATCTCTAGTTCGTCACATTTGAAAAATAATGATGTGATCGTAACTACAAATTTAACTGATTCTTCTTCTCCATAATTTTCAACTGATGTCGATGCTAACTTGAAGCTCTTGTAGAACCTGGATCACCATTGCCTCAAACCAGAAGCTATTTGACTCAATCCTTATCCAACCTCAACAGCCCGTAGACACCAACTTCTTATCCTGAGAATTTCCTTGGTAACAACCTGAATAAACACCTTATCTTGAACATCACTCTGAACCGCTATTGTTGCCAACAGAACACGCCACTCAGCTCAACTAGCTAAGAAGACTTTCGACTCAAAGTATCCCTGCTAAACCTCTGCTCAAACAAATCATTACCTCTGTAACCGTGGTACCATGTAGACCCATTTGTTTCCCTCATGTGTCTTGAGAAGCCAAAACAAATTACTATTGAATCCCATGCAGAAAACCCGAAACATACATGTTTTCATCCTGAATCAATCTCGATTTGAACTGCCCCCTTGTTCAGCCGAACTCCGCCCTTAAGCAAGTAACTCCTCGCTCTCGCAATATTCATACCAGCAGAAATATTGTGTGCTACGCCAAACACAAATCTGCTTAGAAAACTACAACTGTATTCCCTCTGAAAATAGCAGCCTTATAGTTCTTGTTCTCTGAAAATCTACTCAACTGTAGACTCCCATAAACACACCTAGACGAACCCCGCATCAGTCGATTTACTTCAACCATTCTGCAACACCCTTCACGCTGACTAAAGAATACCATACTTATACTCAAACAGCCATGAAACACTCATATCATTCAAGGTTCTAAGGCGTCCCCTAGTTCCATGAATTTTATGAGATACCAAACTGAAAATAACCACATAGAATAAAACACACCTACGACTGATATACTAAGTAGATTGTATCCAAGAAACACCTTGAAATCCCTCACTGAATCTTCAGACAATCCCATACAAAAACAGTGCGAAAACCCCTTGTGTTCCACTATGCTTTCAGCTCCAATAACTTGCAGACAATGAAGAAACCCAAAACTCCAATGCATATAGTCACACACGACTTGTGACTCCAGACTCAAGACATCTCTGAAACCTCTCTTTCTTATGCTAGCAGCCTACTACCATCTTATCTTGTGAGTAACCTGAAGTCCTTCTCACATAGTAGCATATTCTTGTACCATTGGAGAACTTGAGAGAAACCCTGATTTCATAACTAAAAAATCATCTCAACCGATTCAATTGAATCATGAATCCTTCCTTTTTTAAAACTTGTGCAGCTGCAGCCAAGAACGTCCAACAGTTTTTCTTCTTCCTTTGTAAACTGAAAAAACCTCTTTCACTTGATTCTTGATCTCGGTTTATCCTCTGATTTTTGTTGTGATTATGGCAAAACCACGTGACCACCAGCTTCCAATTGAACCTTGCGATTCTTCTGTCTCGCTAGGAAGCTTCCTTCATATGTCTCTCCTCCTCGAGATGTGGACTTCGTGAATCGATGAGTCTGTGCTCTGATACCACTTTGTAAGGTATTTTACCAAGCAAGCAATCATACTAGCAAGCTCTAATACCACTTTGTTACGGAATTACCTTTGTCCCCTAGACCTACTCATACGTTTCACATATATTCTTGTTCATGACTCAAAGAATTTTCATCCAGTTCACGGCTGTACCGCTACATCTGGGGTGGATTCAGGATCCACAACATCCCACTATGAAGTATCGGAAACACCCTCCCGACGTGGTTTACAAGATCATAACTCTTTCTGTCCTGGTTAAACAAACCTAGAGAGTACAAGAGGAATACAGAGAAGTACATGGCTAAGAGCTAAGCCTAGAGTAGCATATCTATCTTTAGCTTACTCTATCTCTCTAAGAAACGCCATGGAAGCTCTCCAAAGGAGGCTTGAGGCTTCTAACCTCCTAGAAGCTTGGCTTAGAGGCACATGTCGTAACTTTTCCTTATTTTTATGTCAACACTTAACCTAATGGGCTTCATCGATTATGCCCATAAGTTGTCCGCGCGTAACTTGCGCAAACCTGACCCAAGTTGAACACGTCTAATGGGCTTGAACAAACCTCACAATAAATTTTCTACTATATATTATTTATTTATTTTGCATTATTTTGTGTCGATATAGTGAACTCCACGCTATCGGTTAAATATTTTTTTTACCAAACATTCGCCTAAGCAAAATCTCCATTGATTGTACCATCGAGTTTGTTAAGAAAATACATTTCGAATCGTCGAACCAAAAACTAAAATCTGAAAATTCATTTTAGCATATGAATGGAGCATCTGCATTAATATAGGTGCAATACAACCCAACTTGCTGAGCATAACATTCATACTCGAGAAGCTCTCTCACACCTAAAACCAATTATTTGTTTGTGATGTTCTTACCTTTTTGTCTCAGAAAGTATGATATGTGCCTAGCTCAATACTCCATAGGCTTGTTCCTTGGTGCGTACTCTAAAGTTAGATCACTCTGACATCCACTAAGCTACGTACTCTTGTTTTTTAATTTCTCATTACTAGTTTCTTAAAAGCTTGGCCTTCACTTTCCTACAGATTCATTATCTATCCTTCACTTTTGGTGATGCAGGTAAAAGAGTCCTTGATATTCCCAGGCCCGGCTCAAACTTTTTAATGGCCCGGTGCAGGAAAAAAAATCATTAATTTATCTTTACAATCAGAAATTTTATAAAATTTGGGCCCTTTTTCTAATTTTTTCTGAAATTAGGGCCCCAAAAAACTCTCTAAATTTTTTAAAAAATTGTTGGACCAGTTCTTTTGCTCCATCAGCACCCCCCTAGAGCCGGGTCTGGATATTCCCAGCTTCTATATCATCCTTCCATGTTTTTTGTGTTAGCATATTGATCATGCTCTGCAGAGACAGAGATCTATTTGCGACATGGACAAAACAACCTTGGGGTTAGAGGTGTCAAGTGGGTGGGTTGCCCATGGGCTAACTCAAGCCAATTTATTTTGGGTGGAATATGGGTGCACCCATTTTGCAAATGGTCCAATTGGGTAAAAAGACCAATTGGTTCATCGTCTAATTGGGCAAAAACCAAATGGACAATGGGTGCCCATGGGCTTCTAAAGACATATTTCCATGATTTTAACATAAAATATATTTTTATAGTTTTGATGAAAAACACAGTTTTAACGAAAAATTAAGAATCATTTTTTTGATGAAAAACACAATTATACAATTTTAGCGGAAAAGGTTATTTCAGATTTTGACACAAAAAAATGATTTCAAAGTTTCGTCAAACCCATCGTATTCCTCGCCAAAACCATGATTTTATGTTTTTGACGGAAAAACATGATTTTACGGTTTTCACAAAAAAACAAATTTTTATGGTTTTGGGAAAATGTATTTTTACGGTTTGGCGGAAAAACTTATTTTACGGTTTTGGCGGGAAAAAATGATTTTACGATTTTGGCGAGAAAACATGTTTTTACTGTTTTGGCAAGAAAATGAAATTTTACATTTTTGGCCGGGAATGTAATTTTATGGTTTTGGCGTGAAAACGAATTTTACGGTTTTGGCGGGAAAACATCTTTTTACGGTTTTGGTGAAAAAACATGTTTTACGGTTTTGACGGAAAAACTTATTTTACAGTTTTTGCGAGAAAACATAATTTTACGGTTTTGGCGGGAAACTAAAATTTTATGGTTTTGGCGGAAAACATGATTTTACGGTTTTTGGTGGAAAAACATGTTTTTACGATTTTGGCGAGAAAACATGTTTTTACAGTTTTGGCGAGAAAACATAATTTTACGTTTTTGGTGGAAAAATATGTTTTTACGGTTTTGGCGAGAAAACATGTTTTTTACAATTTTGGCGAGAAACCGAAATTTTACGGTTTTGGCGGAAAACCAAAATTTTATGGTTTTAACGAGAAAATAAAAATTTACGGTTTTGGCGGTAAAAAAAATTATGATTTATGTTGAACTTAAAATTTGCTACAATTATTATGGTTGACTTTTTATAATTAGATTTAAAGATTTACTTATATTTGGTATTAGTATAAATTTATAGATTGAGTGTATATAAATTAATTCTTAATTAAGTTAAGGTAATATTAAAATTAACTTATAAATGAGTGGGTTTGGTTTTTGTCAAATTGGACATGGGTGAAATTGAGTTTGGGTGTAAATGGAGTTGGATTAAATATGGGTGTGAGTGTTTTGGGTGCAGAAAAATAAATGTCCAATTGGACACACCCATTTGGGTGTGGTCCAACCCAATTGACAGCCATACTTGGGGTCTAGTCAAAAGCTTTCTAGTTTTTTTTATGAAGTTTGATTGCTAGTCCATCAAACACACAAAGGCTAGCATCTGCATCACTGCGAAGGGGAGATGATATTAGGCGGGATAATGGAAACAGTTACGAAAAGTTACTTTTGGAAACTCCTCTTCAAGTTTTCAGTTATACATAGGATGGTACAATTTATTTGGGAATTGTGGAGAGCGATCTAAGTAGAATCTGGTTTCAGCACATCTCTCGTGAGGGTATACAACAATTCTATTATATTTGAGACTGATCATCCACTTGCGACATGTAAATAGGGATAGATAGATAGATAGAAAGTAGAAACAAACCTGTTGGAAACAGAGGTGAACTCGTCAACAAAGCTTACTAGAAATTAATTGTTTTTGAGGAAGTAAGTTGAATGTGAAGCACTGACACTTTCACTGAAGCCTTTAAAACTGGTGAAATCCTTCCATAGACACTCATCAATCACTGCATTATAAGAAACAAAAGAAGAAATATGAATTTCCAAAATTATGCATGCTATGCGTATCTAACATAACCCATCCAAAATCCTCCCATAGACACTCACCAGTCATTGGTTACAGAACAAAATCATATTTTCAGCGTTTGTATGAAAGTTACATATATATATATATATATATATATATTAGTTATTAATTTTATTATGTTGACTCTATCGAGATTAGTTGGAGTTAGAAGGTACCGAGCTCTCACCAGAGACGTTTCTGTTTGCTGCTGCTCATTAGCAATCACCAAGAAGCGAGCTGCTCGATCCAGGCAAGTTGTTAGTTGCCAAATCTCATCGTCGCTGCTGCCTAGATGAAGAGATTCAAGCCATGTTGCTTCCCGGAACGGCCCAAACCCGCCAGATCTAGATCCGGTAAGATGCATCAACGATAACAATTCCAAACAACAACACCAGAATCTCAGAGAAACTCTCGAATGAGAAAGAGAAAGAAATTTACCAAATCTTTGGAAGCGTGATAAGACTCATTGAATGAATGATCGTGGTTGCAGTTGAACCAATGGAACTGGAAAAGCATGTTAAAAGATGAATCGAGAACGAAACGACACTACTGTAGGAACCATTACCAACCTAGACGCAAATAGTGGGATTGCTACATTAATTAATTAACATCAGTTACGAAATTGAACTAAGTGGATCAGAAACTTTGCCGCGACGGTGGTCGTCGAAAAAATCCATGGGACGCATGACATAAGTTAAGGTTAGTAACTACACCTAAGCTTGTAAAAACGTTCAAAAAGAATAGAACAAGATGAAAAACAAACTTTAAAAAAGTCTACGAAAGAGCAATTTCAAATAGGTTAAAGGGAATATGAGACGTGTCATGCTCACCCTTTCCTTTATTATTAGAGAAAGATACCTTCAAATAAAAGTTTGGAAATATATTTTAAATAATCTTATTATATAAAGAACATTTTTCTCTCCTTCTCCTTACACCACATCATCAAATAGGTGAATGAGAGACTGACACGTGTCCTTTTTCAAAACGCTCCATTTCATTTAAATCAAAGTGTGATCATATGGGCTTTACATGTTAACGGGCAGTAATGTTGTTCTATTAGCCCAGTCCGACAAGGTGAACAAGTATAATGTCCAAATATAACGTTTCTGCTATTAGGGTTAAACCAATCTCACATTTGCCGTTGACGGAAACTCGATCTAGGGTTGCGACTGTGATGTTTCATCTTCTTCCTTATCATTCCTTCGGATACATGATTTTGTTCATCTTCCCGATTGAGAGAATCTGGAAACGTTATATGGTTACGCTCAAGTGAAGAGTCGTCTTCAGCTCAGGAATCAACTATTGTCGGTTTATCCTTCAATGTTTTCCCATTTACTGCGATCATCATAATCTTTAGCTGTAAAAGGTATGTTTTGCACCATGAAATTCATCAGTTCTTTCTTGTCATTCCTAAGGTTTTTAAGAAATCTATCTTTGAAAATGGTTAACTCCTCTATCCTCCTTGCCGATTGAAGGCTGGCGGTTGTCCCTCAACCGTCGATGTCCGTCTCCTTAGGTTTTGGGAAGCCAGGAATGTGAAGGGCGATGGCGAGCTAATGGGGTTTGATATGCTCCTCCTCGAAGCTCAAGTAAATCCACCCTCAAAATCATTATATATTTGGGAGATGATAATTGTTTTGTTTGTTGATTCTGTCTTGAGTTCTTTTCTTCCTTTAATGGAGATCCATTTATTCATGTCTTCATTATCAAAACATTTTTTCATAAGCTTATGTTATGTTAAAATAATTGGACGATGATTATTGTTTTGTCTGTTGATTCTGTTTTTATTTATTCGTAAATTCATTATCAAGCTTTTATATCAAGCATTCAGTTTATGTGGGATCCATTTGTTTATTTATTGACTAGCATAAAATCTTCCCCGAAGTTTTTTTAAATAGTTGATGATGAAATTGACGATCTTTATATGTCTTCAAACATTATTTTGAGGAGTTAGAGGAAGAGTCCCCAAAGGATAACTCTATCGTAGTGGTATGTTACATCTGCCACACCTCTTATACTATAACGTTTCGAGGAAGGTTTTCTATTCATTAATGCTGAAATTGATTTATCGTGATGAAAATTTATGTTACTTGATGAGCGCAGCCGGAACCAAGGAAGTTGAAAACACTGACTCTGACCAGACATTAGCGTAAACGACCATTTGCATTGACAAGAAGGTTTTCACCGTCAAATAAATCCCAGTCATCGACTTGCATAGAGATATTGAAGCTGAGATGAGAAGATGAAGGCTTGAACTCAGGCAAACCATGGACATGTACAGCTCAACGTCCAAAGAAGCACTTAATACAAAAGGAGGGTTGGAAATATATTGGTGTCAAGCATGGGTAGTTGATGATAAGTAAACTCAGCTTGATCCGTCTAAGACTTTATGTCTCCCATGTTTCTCTTGAAAAATTAGCAAAAGTTGTGGAGAATGTAAGAAGCTCGAAGATTTGAGGAAGCAAGGAGTGCTGAAGCGGCAGTCCTGGCTGTTCCAAAAATGGAGAAGGCCAAGTTTAGTGCTAAAATGGAAGCAAGTAAGAAAGCGCAGATGATGGCGAAACTAGAAGGAAGCAAGCAGAAATGAAAGAAAGAAGGGGACCGCATGAGAAATACGGTGGTTCAATATTTTTGTACATAATGATGTCTGGTACAACAAGATAATCACATCCCTATTGCCATTAGTCTTGAAACCTGATGCTGCTCAAGATATCCTCACAGGGTTTTCGCCTTTGTATATGAGTATTTGGTGTATGAGTTCATGGAAATGGAAATGGAAGCTTAGAGGAAAAACTTTCAAGATATATTACTTTACGTGTATTAGTTACAATTCATTAAAATAATATTGGATAAAACTCATACAACGTAACACATTTCCCAAAACATATGTTCTCGACAAATGACACATGCTAACCTAATAGAAACAAATTAGAGCGTTGACACATTTG
This sequence comes from Moricandia arvensis, assembly GCA_905132765.1. NCBI lineage: Eukaryota > Viridiplantae > Streptophyta > Magnoliopsida > Brassicales > Brassicaceae > Moricandia > Moricandia arvensis. The sequence goes on from CAJHQP010011561.1 coordinate 11,443, forward strand.
AAAAGAAATTTGTCCAACCACACCTCTTATTTGGTATACAAACAATTAGATCTAATAACACATATGAAAAATAATATTACATTATTAATAAAGCTGAATCTACTATTTTCCTTATGAAATTTCATCAAGAGAAGTTGTCTATAAACTTAACATTATAATTTGTAAGAGTTTATTTAGTATTCCACGTTTTCATCATCTTATTGTTTTAAAATAAAATTTATTGATAAAATATTTAATAATCCAGAATTTTTTTTGATTTTTTTTAAAAAGTCTAACAATACATTTGACATCAATCTAAAATTATATTTGGCAAATAATAAATAATATAGTATAAAATACATAATTATAAAAATATTCATAAAAAACATAAGAAAATCCGAGATTTTTGTACTAAAATTTTATTTTACTTATTATGAAAACTATAATCACAGTAGAATAAATAAATAAAATATGGCAAACTATTATGTATTCATAAACAGGTCTTTAATATTCAGAAAAATAACCTACGATAAGAATAACAAAACATACACAATAAATATTACTATCACCTTAGATTAAAGTAAGCTAAACATCTTGAGATATTCATTAACATTAATAATATATTTATGTATTTCTCGGTTACTATCCCGCCCGTAGGACGGGCCAACCCTAGTAATTATTCTAAAACAAAAGATTACTTTAGAGATAATGACCAAAAATAGACTTAAAAAATTTGTCTCCAAAATATCACTTAAATAGAAAAATGATTAAAATAAAATTTATTAAAAAGTATAAATATACATTTACATTCATTGGATTAACTGATCCAAACTTAGAATTTAGAGTTATTAGATGTGGTTTTGGAGGCGATGTTTAAAATTTTTTTTTTTTAAATATTAAAATTTTCAAAGAAGTTTTTTTTTTAGTTTTTTATTAAAGTCTATTTTTTATGACAAAAAATTCAAAAAAACTTTATTTGAGATTTTTCTTAACTACTATGTTCTCAGCTTTAAACAAACAATACTAATACTATTATAGTTCTTTACTATTTTTACAAATCAAATTTATTGACACGTATAAAATATATTTTAATACAACGATTGATATATAGCAAACAAAAACAGTTTCAGTAAAGAATGGGGAGTAACTTTTATTGATCAACAAATGGAGAGTAACTGAGATATCATTTTATATAACAAATCGATGAGAAAAATTACTCAACAATTCTACTAAATTTATATCTGATTACGTCATTCTGAGCCGTCCTATGAAATCCATGTTCGATGAATATGATTTGCACCATGCTGAAAATCTTTTATATTTTTTTTTCTTCATAATATGCATAGTTTGTATATTCTAAGGTATGAATCCTATACTTCTTGGTAGAGAAAATTAATGAATTATTAGTTAAACTACTAGATTCAGCGGGCTTTCACATAGATTTGGTATACCTCTTATTCATATACATTTGGTGTATATTATATTTTCGATGGAACTCCAAAATACAATTATATCACATTGATAATAAAATTAATTTAATGTTGGTGATAAATCTGAATCTTTTCTTTCCACTAAAGTCAAAATATTTGATAATTACGGTAAACTTTTAGTGTTCATGTTGGAAGAACATTGATTTTTGTATGACCAAAAAAAAAAGAAAAAAATTGTCCCTTCGCATACGGTGGCAGTAAAAGACACAAATCATCTTCAAATCATTTACTTTTGGATTTCAAATATGTGCTTGAACTTCTGTTTTAAGTCGGAGAGATTCATATCGGGGTTACAAAGAAATCTTGAAATTAAGTTTCAAAATCATTCACCTAATTTTATTCCAGGAAAAAAAATCTAATTACAAAGAAAAGATAAAAAGAGAATTTTCATCTTAACACCAATATGAAACAAATATTATATATCTATTCATATGAAGCAAGTGTTAGAATATAATGCATATTAATAGTAAAAAAAATAATAAAAATACTTCAGAATATGACAACAACCACTCGCATTGATGTGAGTCTACATAAAAAAAGTGAAAGAAAAGAAATGCGTAAGGAAGAACGATGGTGAGATGAAAAAAAATAACTAATTGATAGGATAAAGAAAAGATAATCCAGAGTAAGAGAACATGAGAGGAAAAGAAACTCAACATCAGTAGCCAAGTAAGAAGTTGAACATTAAACTTTTTGAAGACAAATAAGCGGAAGCGATATTGATTTGAAGAAGATGAACAGTATTTGTATTATATTTTATTTATATTTATTGGCTATGTAAAATAGAAATATAAAACAAATTCATGGTACCATAAACCATTGTATGTTCATGATATGAATTATATGGTCTAGATTTCTTAACGCAAACTCTAGATTCATCAGAAACATACTATAAATAAAGTTGTATGTTCTTAATATGGATGCAATTTTATTATACTATTTAAAACAGTTGCATATTTTTGATATGAATAATATTGTTAGTTTTTATTTTCCTTCTTAATATCATTTACCACCTCCCACCATATTAATGTCACTACCATCATGTCTTCTCCTCGACCACCATCACCACCCTCCGTCTCCTTACTTCCTCTCAGTCTCTGCCACATCTTGAATGAAAAACTACATTCACTCTTGTTCTTTTCGTCATCATCATGATTCTCCTCATCTTCTTTTTATTCTTTTTTTTTCATCTTTCTTTCATTTTCATCTTTTCTCTGCTTTTCTCCCTATCTCTCACCCCTCTCTTTTTCTTCTTTTTGCTTGGGTTGACTAAGGCAGTTCTTGATGCATGATATTAATATGTTTTGACTCTTATTATGTTTTGTGGGTTGAGTCTTTTTCTTTTGTTTGTGTTGACTAGTGCAGTTAATAATAGATGATTGTACGATAAAGATAAGACTTAGAATTAGAGAAGATGAACAATGTTAATATATTATACTATTCTATTAAATGACCACAATATAACATGCCACTTCTTCTCTTTCACCTCTTATGGTGGTTTCTTTTACTCAATCCATTAACTATATTAAAATGTCACAAGTGAAAATGACTGTAGCTTCTCCACAAATCGTACCTCCTCCTCTGCTTAGAGATTCTTATCATTTCACTCTGAAGAAAAACATCACACTGAAATGAATTATTTTCTTATGTTCTATTCTATTTGAAAAACATAGAATGGAAATTGAGCTTTTATAATCTCTCTCTCTCTCTCTCTCTCTCTCTCTCTCTCTCTCTCTCTCTCTCTCTCTCTTCCTCTCTCTCTCTCTCTCTCTTCTCCCTCTCTCTCCCTCCTCTCTTCTTTTCTTCGTCCTCCTCGTTTTCCAATTGAGCAAAAGTATAATGTTTCATATTGATATAGATTAATTTTACTATACTATTTAAACATCATAGTATACACTACAAGTAAACAACAA
>CAJHQP010011562.1:0-14823 GCA_905132765.1 Moricandia arvensis
CATCTCCAACAGATTTTCTCCACTCCTCATGTTGCATAGCTTCTTAATATGACTTTGGCACCCATTCCTGATCTAATTCACTGATGAAGACCTGATGATCCTCTGGATACTGAGCAAGGGAGCATACTGCACTTATTGGATGAGCCACTGCCTCAGCATTGAAGTAAACTCGTTTGTTGATCCAATTTGATGCAGGGTACCTGATCCTTGCACTTCTTCTTAGTGGCTGAACCTGTTCCTCTTCTTCTTCATCAGGTTCTATTTCATCATTCTGATGCATTGGTTCTTGTTCTTGTTGCATCACTGGTTCTTGTTCTTGGTTCTTTTCATCCTGATCATGAGTTTCAGGTTGATTCCCCCCTTCAGGGTCAGGATGAGTGGCTTCTGTAGGTTCATCAACTCCACCTTCCTCAACCACATTGTCTGGACATGGTATAGCTTCTTGTGGACACCCCCTTGTTTCCTGATTGGCCTGGGGCAGGTTAATCCCAAGGTTCTCCATAATCATCCTGAGATTGGCAGCTCTGTCTGATGCTTCTGAGAGGTCTTTCAGGTCATCCCAACTCTTTTCCTCATAGTATCCCTTAGTCTCCACAAACTTCACATCTCTTGATATTGAAACTTTTCTTGCCACTGGATCATAGCATTTATAACCCTTTTGTGTTGGGGAATAACCAATGAACATAGCCTTCGAGCTCCTGGCATCTAGCTTGGTCCTATGTTCCCCTGGTATCAACACAAAACATAGACACCCAAATATTCTCAAATGACCCAAAGATGGTTTGTTTCTGTTGAGTACCTCAAATGGAGACATGTCATTGAGTATCTTGGTGGGAATTCTGTTGATGAGATAACAAGCAGTCATCACAGCATCACTCCAGAATCTCTTTGGGACATTGGTATGGAACATCATTGACCTAGCCACTTCCATTAGATGTCTATTCTTCCTCTCAGCTACCCCATTTTGCTGAGGAGTATACGGACAGCTTGTTTGATGTATGATCCCATGCTGAGCTAGATACTGCTTGAATGCTTGGCTTGTGTACTCTCCACCATTATCTGATCTGAGGATCTTCAATTTGGCATTGAAATGGTTGGAAACATGGTTATGGAAGTTCTTGAATGCCTCCAGTACCCGGTCTTTTGTTTGAATCAGAGTCACCTATGTGTATTTTGACTTCTCATCAATGAAGGTGACAAAGTACTTGTGATTCTCTCTGGACACACAAGGTGCTGTCCACACATCAGAATGAACCAGGTCGAAACACTTTTCATAGATAGTGCTAGACCTTGGAAAGACTGTCCTACAATGCTTCCCCAGGATACATGCCTCACATTCTTCATTCAGGAACACCATACCCGGAAGCATCAGGTTCAAGGCTCTAGGATGGGGATGTCCCAATCTAGAGTGCCATATGGTGCTCTCAACCCCATTAGAAGCACTGATCAGGCAGTGAGCAGGAGATACACTGGATATCTTAGTCTTCTCTAGGTGATACAATTCCTGATGGCCGTGCCCTCTACCAATAACCTGCCCTGTCTTCAAGTCTTGGAACTCAACATCATCAGGTCTAAAGACAACTTGACAATTCAGATCACTGGTTGCTCTTTTTACTGATAGCAAATTTGATGTAAACTGAGGCATATACAAGGCAGTTGATTTTTATCAAACAACCTAAGGTTCCCTATCCCTTCTATCTTAACCTTATCACCATTTGCTATAAGCACATTCCCTGAGGCAGGCTTGATATCACTAACCAGGTTCCTATCACTAATCATGTGATGGCTAGCTCCTGAATCTATAATGATAGGTTTAGAGTCAGGAGAATATTTACCAACCTCCTTGGGTGAGATAAGGGCCTTGGCAGCTTTGATAAAAGACTCAATGTCTCTTCTGGTTACTGGAATATCAGGATTGATCGTCCCTGCCGTACTCCTCCATGTTTCTTCTTCATCAGAATCACCACTGAGTGCTGAATACATGGTTCTTCCTTTAATTACTTGATGCTCAAACTCCTTGAGCTTAAATGTGCTTGGCTGGCTTCCTTGGGAATTTGGAAGCTTCCTTTCTTGAATGATATATCTTACCAGACTCTTGCATGGAGAATCCAAGCTTAGGAGAAGGCTGAAAACTCTGTCTTGCTCATAGACAGTTTGAAGACTCTCCCATAGATTCCCATAAACGTTTTGAAGCTTCTCCCATAGACTCTTGGCGGTTCTGACATGATAATAATCCTCCAAGATCTGTTTAGACAGAGAGCTGTGTATAATTCCAAGTGTTTTCTGTTCCTCTTGAACCCACTTGTCTTCATGCTTTAGGCAAGTAGCCTGACTATCCTCCTGAGCCATCCTCTTTGAAGTTTCAGCCTCCATGATGTGGCTGTCCCAAAGTCCATGACTCCCCAAGATAACTCTGGCTAATCTTGACCATACAATATAGTTAGGACCCTCTAGGGTCACTGGAATGAGATTCTCCTTCTTCATTTTCTTGGTCGGAATCAACCTTCCTATTTTTGGGAATTTCTGGAGCTGGAAATAATGAACAGCTGAAGAACAAGATGAACTTTGCCAAAAATAGAAATGAAACTCAGACTTGCGAGAGTAAGAGAAGAAACTGGTATCACCACCATTCTGAGTTTTCTGCCATATATATATCAAGAACAGCAAGAACAACTCAAGAACAGCAAGAACAACTCAAGAACAGCAAGAACAGCAGATTTTGAGAAATAATCAGAGTAGTAAAGTAGAGAATAAGGTTTCAGGAGCATATAGGCTCTGATACCATGTTAGAATTAGATAATCAGAGAGAGTTTAATTGAAGATTATGAAGAACAAGAGAGAGAGAGTGATTCTGGACGAAAATAGAGAGAGAATGAAGAGAATAAGTTTCTGATTGCTTGCTTGAAATTTTCAGGATACAAGGTTATTTAACAATAGAAATCAGACAGAAGGAATAAACAATAGAGCCCACTTGGTCTGCTTGTCTAGCAGATTGTCTTCTTGTCTCCTTTCAAATTTGAATTACTCCTTCCCTCTTGTACAGTGGATTCCCACTCACTCAGCTTCTTTCTAGACGTGCCTTCTCTTGCCTTCCAAGGTAAGCTAGGTCAGATTGAAGACTTAGAGTCCAAGTTAACCATCAGACCTCTCTTTCCTTCTTGTCTTCGTTATTGCTTCATGTCAACAGATGTGACTTCCTTCACTGGAGACTTTAGGGAAGTGTTGCCTTTGGATGCATACTTTTCCCTTAGTAACAACTTTAGGCTCTCCCACGTGGTGATAGTTGGTTCCTTGTAGAACCTGCGATCATCTTCTTCTTGCAACAACCACTTATAAGCGTTTCCTTTGAGTTGAGAAATTGCAAAAGCTAATCTTTCCTTCTTCAATATTCTGTTGTAATGCAGCCACTTGTCCATGGTTCTGTTGGAATGAAGACAAATAATGTGTTGAGATCAAGCAATGAAGAGAGACCTAACGTGACTTGCAAGCAAAGAAGAAAGGAGTGACCTAACGTGACTTGCAAGCAAAGAAAAGAGGAGAGGCATTTGAAATAAACTAAGAAGACTATGGGGAGATGTAGATCACGTGAAGGAGACCTAAGGGGAGCTACTTCCCGTGCATAGACAAGGTCAGAAGCACTCACTCACTTGCAAGACAAGGACCACTCAGCAACTTACTCATCCCCCATGCTAGCCAAGCACATGCTGTCTCCTTTTGCTCCTCTCACTCCAAACATTAGATCTAGATCAGCATGGGTCTCTTATTATATTGTTTCTATTGTTTATTCATGTATGGGCAGTAGGCTCCTCTTGGTGTCTACTTAAACCATTGTAACCCCAACATTCAAAATCAAGGAGAAAGAATCCTTCACTATTCTCTCTATTCTCTCTTGCATACAAACAACATTCTCTTCATACTCTCTCTCTCTAGTCACGAATTCTCATCATTATCTCCTGTATTCTTCACTATATTATTCATATTCTTACATGGTATCAGAGCTCCCAAGCTCCTGAAAACTTCATAGCTTCCGCAAATCATCAAACTTCCGCAAATCATCATATTCTCAAAACTATCTCCAAAACAGTTTCTGCTACATCTCTTTATCCACTGCTCCAAACTATCTAAGATGGAGAGCTCAAAGGAAAAGGCGAGTTCAGTATCTGTAAGGAGTCCAAAGAAGAAGCCAAACCACCTCATCTGGTCCAAAATGCTGAAGATAATCCATGGAAGAAACCATTCTTGGAGAAAGGTCACTAAAGAAGCATTAAAGCTAGGTTGTTCTAATCATTCTCTGGCCAGCCATGCTGAAGATGTGTTTCTGACCAACAACATCCACGACCAGCAAGAGGACAGGAGGGGTTTGAAGTGTCTCCTTGACCAGAAGGAGAGAATCAAGAAGAAGAGGCGTTGGACAGTCAATCCACACCACAAGCCCTTCAAATTCAAGTGATTCACAGCCATGGAGGTTCAAGGAACTAGCTCAGGTTCCTTGGTTGTAAGTTAGCCTCCTAAACTTCAATAAGAGCGTGTTTAATTATTTAAATTGTTTCTGGTTGTGTTGAGTGTGTTGTTAGTATCTTAGGGACAGTTCAATGTTACTAGAGTTGTTGAATCTAGTTTCTGTCCCAAGATACTTAAACATTGTGTATGCATTGTTCTAGGAGAGTTATAGAATTGTTGTGTCTTGTTCTTGTCTTAGCTCATGTGTTTGTGTACTGTATGGTCTAGGCGAGTTGCTTAGAACCTGTTGTGTGTCTTGTTGCATTGCTAGAGTCCTAGGAGAGTTTCCTTGTCATGTGTTGCATTCATAGTTGTGTAGCTTGATTAGATGAGTTGTCTAAGTCTTTGCTACTGTCATAAATTGTCATTGCATTCTGTTATTGTTATTTATGTGATAAAATTAGCCTAGATGCCTTGTAACTGATGAGTTATCATACATGAGCATTTAGTGAATTAGTTGCATGGATTTGAACTGAATAAATTGTTTAGATTCTGTCCATTGCATCTCGTTAATCATTATGGATCAGACTTGGTGAGTTATCAAGCTCTGATCCTAATGTATGGTCTAATTCTTGCTGGAGTTTGAGTGGTGTTTCAGGTACACAAGGGTTGTCATCTGTCCATCATCAAACCAAGACAAAGGAGAAGATGATGCCCATGCTGTTCAGAGCCTACACATGATGTAAATTCCTGTAAATCCAGAGCCTACACATGATGTATATTCCTGACCATGGAGAGAAGAACCGGTTATAAGAAGCGCAGACCATGAAGGCTGTTGAGCTCCTGGTTCAGTAGACACACAAGGAGGGCCATCACCTAAGTCATGAGGAGACCGGTGGTCCAAAAACAATGGAGAAAATATCAAGGGAGAAACTGGTTGGCTTAAGCGCAGCTGTAGGGCTGATGCGCTCCTGTTTTTAAGCTCAGTATTGCTCACTTCCAAGCTTGGTCCTTCATCTATACTCTCTGGATCAAGCTTGAGGAGGGGTAATGATGAGCAATCCTGAAGATCCAAGTCGTCCATTGCCTCACCTCACATCATAAACCGATTCAAAGAAGCCACAACAAGGACATCAACAACTTGGTGTTAGAACAGATGGCCATCAGAGACTACTTGACAAGAAGATCAGGTGTAGAGTCAGGCTGATTGGAATGCTATGAATCAGCCCAAGGCGTGGAGTTAGAACAGTTACCTTCTAGTTGCGAAGCTATGGATCAGCTTCTACAAGGAGTTTGAACAGTTACCTTCAGTTGGGAAGCTATGAATCAGCCCATAGCACGTGTGCATGTACCTGGTTGATAAAGCTTCAAGGAGCCGAGTACCGTCTTATCAAGTGGGGAATTCAAGTGGAGTTCACTCCCCACCATTCTTAAGAAAGGGAAGCACATAAAACTCTCATTTCAATTCGTTTATATGATTATTACTTGAAATGCTTTGAATGATTGTTTAGTGTATTTTCCAAAGAGCTGATGCACCTGTGGGATAATGTATCAGAAAATGAAGATGAAGCTATCCTGGTTTAGGCAGTGACGTGTCTAGACAAGAAGCTTGGTGCGGTCATGAAGCAATCCTCCTAAGCTTGACTTGTTCCACATGGTCAAGCTTGAGGGGGAGTATTAAGAAGCTTCAATGATATGTGAAGATGGATTCCTTGGTGGTTATTCAATAAGAAGAAGCAACCAAGGCTGAGAAAGAAGATGGTACCTTACTTGAGACTCAAGGCGCAAAGAACCGGTCCATCCTTACCTTTCAAGATGGCGAGTAGTCAGAAGAGAGGGGGAGACTAAAACCAAGGTCTAAGAAGAGCCCAAGATACTGGTGTGTGCAAGATGTGGAGTTCACACTTGCAGCAAAAGTTAGGCCACGATCCAGAGCCTAAGGACTCCACCATGAGTTACCTGAAGTTCCTTAGGCTCACTGGCCAATCCCTAGGCTTTGAAGAACTCTACTCTTTTCCTTAGTTGGTTTTATCCCAAATGGGTTTTCTGGCTAAGGTTTTTAATGAGGGAGATACTTCAAGGTTCCAAGCTTGTCCAAGGATCTCCTATGGTCAAGCTTGAGGGGGAGTGTTGGAATGAAGACAAATAATGTGTTGATATCAAGCAATGAAGAGAGACCTAACGTGACTTGCAAGCAAAGAAGAAAGGAGTGACCTAACGTGACTTGCAAGCAAAGAAAAGAGGAGAGGCATTTGAAATAAACTAAGAAGACTATGGGGAGATGTAGATCACGTGAAGGAGACCTAAGGGGAGCTACTTCCCGTGCATAGACAAGGTCAGAAGCACTCACTCACTTGCAAGACAAGGACCACTCAGCAACTTGCTCATCCCCCATGCTAGCCAAGCACATGCTGTCTCCTTTTGCTCCTCTCACTCCAAACATTAGATCTAGATCAGCATGGGTCTCTTATTATATTGTTTCTATTGTTTATTCATGTATGGGCAGTAGGCTCCTCTTGGTGTCTACTTAAACCATTGTAACCCCAACATTCAAAATCAAGGAGAAAGAATCCTTCACTATTCTCTCTATTCTCTCTTGCATACAAACAACATTTTCTTCATACTCTCTCTCTCTAGTCACGAATTCTCATCATTCTCTCCTGTATTCTTCACTATATTATTCATATTCTTACAGGTTCTTTCCCATCCTAGATAGTCACCTTTTCCTGAAAAAGCATAGAGTCGAATATCAGTAAGTGGTTTATAATCAGAACAAAGATCAATTGATTTAGGAGTGAGAGAAGATTGGTGTGGTCTGCTCCATGTGTTGGCTGGTTGCTTGAAGTGTGGCTCTCCACGTCCATTAGCTTGTTGGAGATCCTGTCTAAACTCCTGCCAGAGTTTATCATGGCTGATTCTCATCATCTGTTGCAGCTGAGCATTCATAGCCTTAAGTAACAGCCTTTCATCCTTAGTGAGGACTCCTTTCTGATCTCCTGCCATGGTACCAACGTTGCTTCCTCCTCAGACTCGGTCCCTATTGCTTCCTGCACAAAGGAAAACGAAAATAACCAGTAAAAGGTTTCTAGGTAACAAGACAAGCAAAAAGGAAAAAGGAGAACACGAAATCAAGCTTGTTTTGCAAGACAAAAGCAAAAAGGATAATTCGGCTAGGTAAAAAGGAACTAGGGTTTCTGATTTCAAGCAAAAAGGAAATTCTTTAAACTTTGTCTAAACTTCTCTAAGGTTTTCTAGCAGCCTAAACAACCTTAATCTACTCGTGTTCAAGGTAATTAAGTTGATTTGCAGAAGAAACAAAGTGATCTAAAGAGACAAGACCTTATGCGGCTAGGGTTTAACAACTAGGGTTTCCGCAAGCAAAAAGGAAAATCTTTTAAACCTTGTCTAATCTCTCTGAATTTCGAGCAGCCCTAAACAGATTAGATCTATTGCTTAATCAAGATAATAGAGATGAAACACGGATGAAACAAAAACAATAAGAGAGAAAACGAGCACTTCCCAACCAAAGTTGCTCTGATACCACTTGATGCGCCCCTAGGATGCTCTTTGGTTGATGGGAATGGATAGATCCTTGCAAGAACGAATCAGAGACTCAAGTTCTTCAAGGTTTGGGGATTGAATGGTGACACAAGAGGGATAGATGATCTCTTGATACTCCTAGGCGACTGATCTGGATATGACACACCAAATGAGAAGCCCTTAACTCTGGATATTACACACCAGAAACCTTCAACTCGTCAAAGACAAGAGAGAAGAGAGAAAACTAGGTTTTTTTGATAAAAGATTGCGTCTCTACAATAGGGTTAGGGAAAACCCTTAAATAAAAGAAACCAGAGAACATACTCTCTAGGGTTTCGAAAACTTTAAAAAAATGGAAACTATAGTTTATAACATAATATAAGCTTAAAATGTAATACTTCTACTGGTCTTGGGCCGAGATAGAGCCTAAGTGATTTGTAAGACAAGTCGTGGCCTCGTTAAAAACCTTCCTCCGGAAAACCTCGTGGGACAAAACCAAAAGCAAGGAAAAGAGCACACACCAAATGTCTTGCCTAGACACTAACTCAGCTTGATGTAGAGATGGCTTGAATGGTGTTCAAGACATCTCGGATCAAACCTTGTCCAAGACCTTCTTCTTGTTGTGGATGTGAAGTGAGTAATCCTACAACAGTCTCCTTAAGTTTCTTGACTCTGGAATGAGTCATGGGACCTTCTGGAATGGCTAGAGGATCTTCACCAGGCTGCTGGTGCTTTGAGGCATCATGAGGCTCGTCTAAGATCTCTTTGCCCTCTTCCATGATCACATCATATTCCTTGGTGCTTTCCATGATCACATCAGATAGGAGGTCTACAACCGGCTATTGTACTTTCATTGGAGGTAATTTAGTAACATCGAAGAGCAAGAAGCAGAAGGTGGTCTCATGTTCAAGTGCTGAGGCAGAGTATAGAGCCATGAGAAAGCTCACAAGTGAACTGATTTGGATTAAAGGGTTGCTTAAGGACTTGGGAATTGAGACTACCACACCCATCACCATGCACTGTGATAACCAGGCTGCAATACACATAGCTTCCAACAATGTGTTCCATGAGAGAACTAAACACATTGAGGTGGATTGTCATAAGGTGAGGCAAGCCGTGGAGCAGAAAGTCATCTTGCCTTGCTATACCAGAAGTGAAGACCAGCTAGCTGACATCTTTACCAAGGCTGCTAGCACCAAAGTCTGTGAGTTCATTCATCCAAATCTTGGACTCATAGATCTCACATGCCACTGATCCTCTTGCCATGAAGTGTTCTACTCTTTTTCCTTGGTGTGATTTTTGTCCCATGCGGTTTTTACTAGCTGAGGTTTTAATGAGGGAATGCTTCATGGCTTCCAAGCTTGACTTGTTCCACATGGTCAAGCTTGAGGGGAGTGTTGACATGAAGAAATAAAGAGCAAGAGAAGCAAGTGTTGACATGAAGATATAAAAGACAAAGAGGAAGAGATTATGGCAAGAGAAGGATCCAGAATGATCAAATGAAGTTGTTCCGTACAGTTTAGGTCTACACTGACCTAACTTGGCTTACAAGACAAGGAAAGGGTTAGCTAGAGAGGGAAGGAGACTTATTTAAATCAGACCATGTGATCTGGTCACCAGAGGAGCAGAGAGACGTAAGGGAAGAAGAAGATCACATGCCAAGATAAGGAGACACCCATTTAGGTCCTGTCCCTTTCCACCATGTCTGGACAAAACCTCTGTCCCTTCCTGTCTCTTTCCAACAAGTCTGGGCGTGCCTCTGCCTTCCCTCAGTCCTATTTGTTTAATATATCTCTTGTCAGCTTGTGTATTTGTTTATGTTTTATTTTTCCTATTAAAAGGCTTGTACCAGAAACTAAATCAAGCAAGGAAATTATATTCTCTCCTTCTCTCTCTCTCACTCACGAAATCCCTCACTCTCTCTCCTGTTCTTACTATTCTTCACATTTCCAGCAACAAACTCTTTCTTAATCTCATTTAAACACTCACTAAATTACTAAAATTCACAGGCTCTAGGTGACTGTTTTAACCCATTTATTGCTTTCTTCAATCTCAACACATTTCCTGGCTTCACTAGATGCTCAAGACCAGGGGGCGGCAGCATATAAACCTCATCTTCAAGTTCACCTTGCAAGAAAGCATTCTTCACATCCATCTGCCATAAATCCCACTCTAGGTTTGTAGCAATAGACAATACAATCCGGACTGTGTGAAGCTTAGCTACAGGAGCAAATGTGTCACTGTAATCTTCCCCATAAGTCTGTGTAAAGCCTCTTGATACCAACCTGGTCTTCTTCCTATCAATCTGCCCATTTGCAAGGTATTTGATTGTAAAGATCCATCTACTAGTCACAGCCTTCTTCCCCTTAGGTAGTTGACTCTCATACCATGTGTCGTTTCTGATCATTGCATCCCTTTCATTACCCACTGACTTTCTCCATTCTTTATCATTCATGGCTTCTTCATAGGATCTTGGAACCTCATTCTCATCCAAGTTACACATAAACACCCTGTGTTCTTCTGGATACTCTGCAAAGGAACACACGACTTGAGAAGGATGCTTCACAGCCTGGGCATTGTAGTACACTCTTGTGTTTACCCAGTTGGAAGGATCCCTCCTAACCCTTGTGCTCCTCCACAAAGGCTGAACCTCTTCTTGAACTTCTGGAGGAGGTGTCTCATTTACCTCCTCTCCACTAGACTGATCCAAATTCTCAGCCTCATGTGTCACCTCTTGATCATGATGACCTGAATCCTCTTGGTGCTGCTCCTGCACTTCTGATTCAGACTCTTCTCCCCCCCTCATGATCAAGAGGGGTTGTTCTTTCAGCTTCTCTAGCTTGATAAGAAGGAGGATTGCTCCTTCTTATCCCTTCATCTTGGGACATGTTTACCCCAAGTTTCTCCAATAAGATCTTCAGATTCTGATGTGATCATGGACCAGCCAACTAATGGAGATGGTGAGCTGATGGACAAACCAATTGATGAAGATGCATTGTCTATTCCAGAAGGGCCTATGACTCGTTCCAGATCAAAGAAGCTCAAGGAAGCTATTGGAGGATTACTTAAGATATCCCTCATACAAGAAGATTGTCTTGGCCGAAGCTTGATCAACCAAGACACCCTCACCACCATTCAAGCTACCCCTTTATCAAGCTGATCATCAACTAGGCAAGCAACCTAAGTGTGCTCTTTTTCCCTACCTTTGGTTTTGTCCCAATGGGTTTTCTAAAGTTAGGATTTTTAACGAGGCCTTAGTTTGCTTCACAAATCACCTAGTTGATGTATCTTAGGATATGCATGATATGTATGCATATTAGGACCGACCACATTTCTATCTTAGTTTAAGTTTAGACTATGGTTTTTTATTTCATTATGATTCTCGAAACCTAAAGGAGCCTGTTCCTTGGTTTCTATTTAAACTCATGTAAACCTCATTCTAAGGCACGCAGTCTTTTAACATAAACCTTTTGTATTCTCTCTTTCTCTCTGATCTTTGTCGAGTGCAAGAGCTTGCTGGTGAGTCATATCCGGCGACTAAGGGTTCTAGTTTGGTGTGTCATATCCGATCTAGTGCCTAGGAGTATCAAGGAGACCTTCCACACCTCTTTGTGTCACCAATCGATCCACAAGCCTTGGTAAACTTGAGTCTTTTGATTCGTTTACGCAAGGATCTATCCCAAATAATCCAGAGCAGTATCCTAGGAACGTGTTAGATTCAATGCCTTATCTTGTGGTTCTTTAGACATGTCTTCTAAGTCTTCCCATTCTGGATACCAACACTCTCCTTGTCGTTGGATCATAGCACTTGTACCCCTTTTGAGTTACTGAATAACCAATAAACATAGCTTTAGTACTCTTTGCATCCAGCTTGTTTCTCTGCTCTCCAGGAATCAAGACATAGCATCGACACCCAAACACTCTCAAATGATCTATGTATGGCTTGGTTTTGTTCAACACTTCATATGGAGACAGGTTCTTCAATATCTTGGTTGGAATTCGGTTGATAAGGTAGCATGCAGTCTGAACTGCATCACTCCAAAACCGCCTAGGAACATTAGCATGGTACATCATGGATCTAGCAACCTCCATCAGATGCCTATTCTTCCTCTCAGCAACTCCATTCCGCTGTGGTGTGTAAGGACAACTCGTCTGATGTATTATCCCATGCTTGGCTAAGTGATTCTTGAAGGCATGACTAGTGTATTCTCCCCTATTGTCTGACCTTAGAACCTTCACAGTAGCATTGTAATGATTAGTAACATATTCTTGGAAGTTTACAAAGGCATCTAGCACTTTATCCTTAGATGGAAGCAATGTGATCCAAGTATACTTAGACTTCTCATCAATAAAAGTCACAAAATACTTCTGATTATCCCTAGACACACATGGAGATGTCCACACATCAGAGTGTACTAGATCAAAGCAGTTCTCATATATAGTCTCTGATGTTGGAAAGACAGTCCTACAATGCTTTCCTAAGATACAAGCTTCACACTCCAAATGATTGAATGATAAAGTAGGTAAGGTCAGTTCAATTGCACGACTATGAGGGTGACCCAATCTAGCATGCCAAGTAATGCTATCAATACTATCAGTAGCACTACTTAAACAAACAGAGTCAAAGGGTTTAGAAAGCTTAGTCGTTTGGAGATGGTAGAGCTCATTTCTGCTGTTTCCTCGACCAATGACTTGTCCAGACTCCAAGTCTTGAAACTCTACTTCATTTGGCCTGAATACAACTTGGCAATTGAGATCCACAGTTGCTTTCTTCACAGATATCAGATTGGATGTGAACCGAGGTAAATAGAAGGCAGCTGAATCCTGTTCAAACAACTTCAGATTGCCTATCCCCTCTATTGGAATCTGATCACCATTAGCTATACTGACAGACCCTGTGGTGGCTTTAATATCACTCATCAAACTCCTGTCACAAATCATGTGATGAGTTGCTCCGGAATCAACTATAATAGGCTTAGTAGCCTCTCCACCATCACTAGGGTGTCTCCTTTGCTTCCTTGTAGTAATCAGAGCTTGAATATGCTCCATAAATGTCTCCCAATCCTTCCTTGTAATGGGACCATCAGCTCTTGATATCTCTGGTTCACCGGATCCCAATCTTTCTCCTAATGACTCACCCATGTAAGCTGAATAGGAGCATTCTCCTCTGACCATTTGCTGCGTCACTTCCTTGACCAGTATCTTTAGGTGCTTTTCTATACCAGCAAGATGTATGCTTGTCTTCCCAAACTTTCCCTTAGCTCTCTTGGCCATGGAAAGCTTTCTAAGTCTTCTTTTCTTGCGGCTCATACCACTCTTCTCACAAGCTGGTTGCTTGTTCCGTTTAGGACCACTTTGTTCTCTTTGAACCAAAGCACCTACACCATTTGCATCAATCAGCTCAGACCACAAGTATCCAAGCTTTCTTCTCAGCTGATTGAACTCGTCCTTCCTCTGCTCTAAGCCTCTGATAACCTTCTCAGCTTCACATACCTTCATCAGGTTGGACTTGTTCCCAAAAACTGCTTCAAGTTTCTCCCATATCTCCTTTGCGGCTTTGCATTGTTGATAAACCTCCACAAACGATTTTGAGAGAGATCCATAGATGATTTCAAGTGTTTTTATGTCTTCTCTGACCCACTTGTATTCATCCTTCAGGTCATCTATCTGACCTTTTCCAGTAGTCATATCTTCAAAAGCTTCCACCTTTACATGACTACTCCACAAACCATGACTTTCCAAAGCTGTTTCAACAGATCTGGACACTTCTTTCACAGATCTAAGCTTCACTTTCACTCTGTGGTCGTTGGTTTCCATTAGAACCTTTCACTCCAACCCAGAAAAATGAAGAACAGAAACCCAGAATCACCAAGAACACGAAGAACACTCAAGAAAGAGCCCAGATTTTCGAAAAAGAAAAACCAGATCTGGAAAAGCTTGAGACTTTATGAAGTTCAAAGATTGAGACTTTGAGATTTAGTAAAAGAAAGCTTCAAACTTCAAACTTTCCTTGAATCTTCAAGAAAGTTTCAACCTTTACTGTTGAATGAAGAACATACACCCTGATTATCAAAAACCAGGCTCTGATACCATATTCACTTTTGATTTAGTGAGTGTAAGGGCACGAGTTTAAGAGAGGATCAGATTGTTTATATGAGAGAATAAGAGATTAGAGAGAATAGACAGAGTATAGAGAGAGAGAGACTTGAAACTCTGTTAGTTTTTTATTGATACTCGACAAGTGATACAAATAGAGAAGCAACTAGGGTTTCCAGAGACAAAAGGAAGAGAAAATATGTAGTTGAGGCATGTAGTCGACTATATCACAGAACTATGTAGTTGAGTCATGTAGTCGACTATATCACAAGACTATGTAGATGATCCTTATTCAGATCTCTTCTTATTCATGTCAAAATAATATCTTAACTCCTCAGCATACCTCAACTCAACACTCCCCATCACTTCTCTTCATGTACTCACTCATTTCAATTACATCATGTGTAGGCTCTGAACACATGGGCAAAGCCTTCTTCTTTGTCTCGGTTTGATGATGGACAAAGAGCACCTCTTGTGTACCTGAAACATCACTCAAACTCCAGCAAGAATCAGACCACACACACTAAGATCAGACATTGATAACTCACCAATTCTGATCCCAATGTTTTAAGAAAATGCAATGGACAGAATCTAAACAATCATTTAGCTCAAATCCAAGCAAACCAATTCACTAAATGCTCAAGCATGATAACTCATCAATTACAAGGCATCTAGGCTCATTTTATCACACATATGACAGTAACAAAATGAAATGACAATTTATGACAGTAGCTTAGACTAGACAAT
>CAJHQP010011563.1:0-14821 GCA_905132765.1 Moricandia arvensis
GTTTCTTCTTGAGCCATGAAATACTGACTTTTGCAGTCTTTTTGAGTTGTACTTCTGCGTAATCTTTGTCCTCCAGATAGCAGGTGGTTTGATATCTTTTGGGCGATGTATCTAAGTTTCCGTGAAGCTTCTATTACCATGCTGGAATTACTTTCATATTTCGAGTTCATACCGTTGAGAAAGCAGACCTTTCTCTAAGTGCGCCTTTCAAATTTGCTCTCCTCGTAATCCTCATACCATATACCACCATATAACAGAGCATTATCTTTCGACCCGTCTCGGCGTTACTGATATTTTCAGTCGTCTGATCTTTATCCTGCCACTGCCACTTTCCCTCCAGATAGTTCTGCCACTCTCGTGCTGTTTTCCTCATACCGGAGGGTCACAGACATTCACTTCTGCGTTCGTGCGCTCAAGTGTCTATTCCTGCTTCTTACAATCGTGGAGTCACATGAAAGAGCACCAGCCTTGGCCTTCGGTGTTTAGACAGAAGAAATAGATGAACACGAGACTAACTCAGGGCATTGCGTTTCTGAGGGCTACTAGAGGATCCTCGGTCTGACATGACGCTTGTATAGCATTCTAAGGAGGCTTCGCGGCGTCGGCCGATATGTAGGCTTTCGGACCTGTTGTAAAGCGGAGAGATGGTTCGCGGGCAGTCAGTTCGTGTCCGAGACAGCTCATGCTGTAAGAAGGAAGCATGAAATGACGTTTCTACCCCCAGTCGCTACTCGGAGTAGTAATGATCATCAGGTTTACAGGAGGTCGAGATCGGAGAGGCTTGACGTGCGGGGAGAGTTTCGTCGGAGCATGAGACGGTTGTGCGACATGGATGATCTCAGCAGTGATGAGTTTAGATCGACGGTGGAGACGTTTATAGCAGGGAAGAAGAAGATGTTGTTGAAGGAATGGATGAAGCCGTGAAATATTATTAGGAACACGGCGGCTATTACTAGGCTTTAAAACGTTCATTTTGGATACATATTGTATAATTTCTTGTGATGATCACCAGTGAGTGCATATCTACGAAAAACCATATATAGTTATATAAAGTTGAGAGCTTTCTCGTTCGTTCCACTAGCTTCATCACTTCCTTGGTCAAACGTAAGAAGCGAAAGATGATAGCTACCATCTTCAGAACTATCTTTTTTATAATTTTGAACAAAATGTGTAACTTTCCATGTTGAAGAAGGTAGTGCTTGTTTCAGATGTGGAGATGCCATTGAAGCCATATCTCAACCAGGCCTGGCCCTGATAGGAAGTTGTAGAAGTATGAGCTTCTTTCCTCAAATATACATATTATTTTCGATCATTTTTTCTTAAATGTTTCGTTAGTTTAGTGGTATTATTAGTGAAGTTGGAACCCATTCATCATGTGCTCCAACTAGGCATGTCGTTTTTACCCCAAATTGAACTCTCCCTACTTTAACCCGAACCGAAAGATCGAAATCGAATTTGAACCGTTATGCAAAATATCCGAACGAGAATTATGAGCTTTGTATTTTGGAGTTTAGTTACAACAAGAATTGAAACGAAATCTAAACTAGGATCCAATAATATCCAAAATTAGTAAATATGTCAATGGTTCTATATATGTTAAGTCAATTTAGATGTTTTAGAGTATTTTTTTTTAAATATAGTTTTTATTATTTGATATTTTGAATAATTATAGTTAGTTTAGGTAGTTTAACTAGTTTTAATTAGATTTTTGAATAAATTATATATATTGGAGTATTTTTTGTCAATTTTTTTAGTTTTAAAAATTTTTTTTTTGACAATTTTATACATTGATTATAATTTGATCCAAACCGAATTTAGAAGGAACCGAACTTAACCCAATTCAATAATTAGTAAAATTCAAGTCGAACTTATGCACATAATACCAAAATGCAAATCAACCGAAGCTAACAACGTCCCTAACGCCCACGCCTAGTTCCAACCATGGATTAGTCAATATCTGTCTCTTTTTCTTTTAAATAGCTTCTTGTCCTTATAAACTCAGAACCGGTACTGATCTCAACCACATGATTTTGGACACGTTACCGTAACTGCATGGAGAGAATCTGAAGAATCACTTGGGGATGTCCTATACATGCTTTTTCCTTGTCGTCTCCAAAGGCGCATGCTCTTGCAGGGGACATGGATTCATGGGTTTCAGAATGACATTGCTTCGTTTGTTTTTTCAAAAAGATAAAAAGGGAAATTACTTAAGAAAAAGTCCTACTGGGCGTCGAACCCAGGTCGCTGGATTCAAAGTCCAGAGTGCTAACCACTACACCATAGAAACCACTCTGGTCTGTTTTGCCCAAAGGAAAACAGTTCGATCCAATTCCGGTACACATAGACCCAGTACAGGTGGTTTAAGCCACATGTCCAAAGGTGTTTGTTTCACTTTTATCCCCTGTTCTAAAGTTCGCCCAGAGTGAACGATTACGGGCGTATAAACGCTCAACGGTGATGCACTGTGGCGTTTTGACTTTACTTGACCATGAAATAAGGGAAAAACATTTGGTGTTATTTACTTCAAAATCGACAGTTGAATCTTACATGTCATGTTTGTTGTTAATAACATGAAAATTAAGTGAAAACAAGACAAGTCACCCAAGTAAAAGATAAATTAGGCTGAAAAAAACATGGCAATTAGGATTGCAATGGGGCTGACCAAAATAAATATACGGACGTGAAAATAATATAAAATATACATTGATTTTTTTTTTTTGCGTAAAATATAGCATTGTTTTTAATACAGTGGAATCGAGGTGCTCGATTCCTTGTTCTTGGTCGAGGCTGTACATCCCCAAGTCCATGTAATATGATCATATTCCAAAACTTGTTTAAATACATATGATCAAAAAAATTGTGTGTTTGTAAAAAGTATTGTAAGAGATGTATTCAATAATATCAAAGTATAGCATTAGGTTAGGAGCTAAATTGTTTTACATTAGTTACCAATCAGGACTCCATCATCGTGATCATAACACATCACTTTATGAATACTACTCGTTTTAGTTAGTCAAAAATTAGTCAACACTTCTTAATGATCATTCTGATACATGGGTCAACCAATTTTTTTTTGTATGCATGTTAATAAGGGGTCACACATTTTGGTGGTGATGTATTAATATTACAAACATTTTTAAGATTTATTGCTTATCAATATAAGAAATCTATGTACTTACATAAAAGATTTAACCAAATCGTTGCCAATATATTTATAGTTTTGATATGGGTTAATTACCTGGTAAACGTAAAAGATATCTAAATAGGCGAAGCGAACTAAAGGGGGATTACAGTGTATACTCTTAAAATAATCAATAGAAGAATACATTTTGTTTCAAAATTGAATCCTTACAACTCAGTCAACAGGTTGGACGCACAGATTTTATGCCTTAGTTAGCTAATTTAGATTGATAATGGTTGTGTAAGTACAATATGCACTAGCTATATACACCATGCAAATAAACAATTAACAAACAAGCAACTATTTGAGTTACACAACTAATCTTAAACTAAATATAAGAAATGTTATGTCCACTAATTGTCTACCTAATTGGTCAAAGAAAACAGATTTAAACTGTGATTTGAACAATTTTTGTTGTTTTTTAAAATGTTTTTTGACAGCTAAAGAAGAAGACGAGTATGAGGAAGAAAAATGTTTCTTACATGGTGAAATGTTGTTATTCCCTCAAATGTCTATTTCTCAGCTCAAAACTCATCATTTACGTTCAAAAACATCTTCTGATCAAAGATTTTGACATCAACGAATTGATATATTCTAAAGATGCTTTGAAGTATTTTGGAACGGTCTTCTCTTAACTACAACTTTCATCAAATTAAGTATTTTGAGGTAGAGAAGACTTAATTTGTCATGTAATTACTCTTTTTGATTTGACATTTACTTAAATCTTCTTTTCTTATCTAGGAGGAGCTTTCTAGGTACAAGATTTTCATTCGATGAAGGTTTATGATTTCCATTGTTTCTAACCCCTACGGCTTTTGAAGAAAATTTGGTAAAAGCTTTGAGAAAGTCCCTTGTCGTTGCTACTATCCATGTCTATTTCTCTTACTCTAATATGAGAGGAAAGGTAACCCAATTGATTGATTATTTATCTCTTCATTTTCTGTTTGACTGCTAATTGATTGTTTGAAAATTTCTTGACTGTACTCTCTCTATTCCCCACAAAAGGGTGAAAAGTTCAAGGGGTTTCACACTATGCTACTCGTTAGGCATGGTATTTAGAAACTTGAAAGGCATTTTTGAGAGTTTTAGGATTCATATATGAAGAAATGGGGTGATAGGGGTTTCATTACAGTGGCTAAAGGAAGCAGGCTAGTTAGGGAGTTTGTTGAGTATACTCTTCTTCCCTAAAGGTGAACCGTAAGAAGAAGGTGGGGAAGTAGAAAGCTCTTTCTCTCAGAAGAGAAGATCTTTGTATTCTTAACTTGTGTGCCATTTAAACATTTTGTCTGTCTTTATATAACATGTCATCTTGAACATTATATGCTTGTCTTATGTGTGTCGGGATGCTATAACTAAACTTTGTACTCGTAGTTTGTTTTCTTCCATTGAATAGTTTATCAATTATCTTTTAGTTGCAGGATGTTTCTCAAATGTAATCACAAGTAGATTATATGCTGAAGCAGTCACAATGACTGAGGTTCAGTGTTTTTGGCTATTGAGAAAAAAAGAAGCGTCAAAACTCTCTTTTTTTCTTTCTCCCGGTAAATTAATAATAGATTTGTAGTTGATGTACCAAAAACCTTGGCTTTAAAATGCTACATTTTACTTCTTTATTCTCAAGCTTTGATTATTGTTTGTTAGTAAAACATTTGTGACCCATTTTATGCCATAAGAGTAATGAAACTCCCAAAAATGTCTTTCATACTAATCAGTACCATGACCACATAGCACCATAACTGAAACGCATCGGAATTTTCACTTTAGTTTGGGCAATTGATCATCTATACAACGGAATACTTTGACTTCATTAGCTGTCAAAAATGGAAAAATGAAAAAAAAAATCCAATCATTTGTTACTTAATTTCGTATGATATTGTTGTAAGAGGAACTTATGCAGATAGATGCAGCCAAATGAGACTTTTTAAAGCTACTATTATCTTTGTTTCAAAATACAGGGAGTCTAGCCGAGTCATAGAGGGCATGCATCTTTACAGAAGCTATCTTGTACCTAGCAACCATTTCCTGATAACAAAAGAAAAGCAAGTAAACGTCAAAGCAGAAAAAATTAAACCATGACAATTTAAGACTTTTTACCTCAAAATATTTAAAGATGTAGTGAGAGGAGACAATTTCTCATTAATAGTTCCATACTTTACCAAAGCCTCTTCAGCATTTTCCAATTTGTCGATGGCAAAATCTTTGTCGAGAATTTTCTTATAAACGAACAAGATGAGTTTTGCTCTATGAAGAGAGAAATGTTGAAGCTTTCATTTAACTTGTGTTGAGCTCGCAACTGCTTAATAAGACAAATGGCCTAACAAATACCTTTGAACAAGATGAAGCCAGTAACCGCAAAATCTATTAAAACAAGAGAAAAACAGCAACTCAAACAGCTTAAACAAGAGACCAACCACATAAATCTGTTCAAATAAGAGCAAGACAGTAAACCCAAACAACAGAAACAAGTGATCAACCATCAAATCTGATCGAATAAGAGAAGAAAAAAAGCAACTCCAAACAAAGGTTAGATGCTTATATGTTATGATTATTAAATAATGTCGTACACCGTAAATATACTCTAGATTAATTTGTATATAACAGAAGATATTCTAGTTTCATATTTTCTCGTGTGTGTCCAAACAAAGCTTAGGCCATCATTATCGCAGATCCTTAGGGGGGGGGGGGGGGGTTTTAGGTTAATAAGGCATTTAATTAAATAAAAAGTAATTATAATAGCAATAACCGATCCTTAATGAAGCGTTTTGGTGACCGATTTTTATGGGGGTTTTTTATGATACGTGTCACCACATGAGAGGATGTGTCTTTTTATTTTCTTTTTTGTTTTCTTTTGTAGCGTCATTTTCGCAGCTTCGTGTTCTCCGTCTAGAGAGAAAAGCGACGAATCCTCCAACACCGATCGTCTACCACAAATCCTCCACCACCGATCGGCTTTCCTTTCCTTCTCATCGTTCTCGTCTTCTCCGTGATAGAGGAAGGATCGAAACCCCCACCGATTGAAACCCACCACCGATCGAAACCCACCACCATCGACTCTCTCTCGTCTTCTCCGTCGCTCCTCACTTCTTCTCTCCTCTTCTCTGTCAGTAGAAGGATCGTAACCCACCACCGATCATCCGTCTTCTCTCGGTTCAATCCTCGTCACCGCTTCTGCTCTCGTTTCGTTCCAATCAAACCACTGGCGACGACTCTGGTGGTCCCGATTGTGACTCCGATGGTGGTACCAAACCAAACATAGGAATCACCGCAAAACCAGCCATGCGAGTACTCGACGAAGCTTTCATCCAAGCTCCGGAGCACAGACCCATCACTCATCTGACAAACTCCGGTGACTTCATCTTCTCCGACGAGATCCCTACCATCGACCTCTCTCTCTCCAACTTCCAGATTCCGACAATACACCGACCGCGACAGAGATCGGGAAAGCCTGCGAGAGATGAGGATTCTTACAGGTGATCAACCATTTTAATTAGTGTTTTACAGATAATTTAGGTTGTGAACTGGTAAAGACTTGGCTCTGTATTGAAGAATCAAATTGTTTTAAGATGAATATCACTGGATAGCAATAACATTAAGGTATCTGAGGTCATTTTGTTCATAATTATGACAGGTTTCAGGGCGATGTAAAGAGCTTTACACATTCAGTTCTTCGACAGGCAGACAAAATTGAGAGTGTTGTTGAGGTGAGTGTGCAAAACTTGAATTCATTTTCGTAATTGATTTTGCCGGATAGTAGTTAGGTTAATCAATGCTTGTGATGAATGCTGGTTAGAGTTAGGATTTGGTTAGTGAATGGTTGATGTGATGAATGTTGGTTAGAGTTAGGATTTGGTTAATCAATGCTTGTTAGGAGATGGTTAGGTAATAAATAAGTTAGATAGTTGTCTAATCGACTGAAAGAGTCATGAGAGTGTTGAATGCTTCTGTGATGAAAGAGTAATGACAGTGTTGAATTCTTCTCTTTTCATCTATAAAACCAGCCTTCTTTTCTCTCTTTTTTTTTCCATCTTCCAACATCCTTTTCCTCATTTCTTCATCTTTCTCACTTCGTAGGATATGGATTCTACGAATCCATATCTTCAGTCCACCAATTTTGTTGACCTCTTGAAGAGTCAACAAGATTGTCACATTCCCGAATCCTTGCCTTATGATTGTACTGAAACGTCAAGCTTCTGTGAAGACTCAGTTTCAAAGCGGAAAGAAAGGAAGAAATGGTCTCCCTCTGATGATTGTGTGCTTATTAGCGCAAGGTTAAACACCTCTAAGGATCCGGTAGTTGGCAATGAGCAGAAAGCAGGTGCTTTCTGGAAGCGCATTGGAGCTTACTACGCAGCTAGTCCAAAGGTGGTAAGAGGTGAAGAACGAGAGGCTATTCAGTGTAAGCAAAGGTGGCAGAAGATGAACGATCTTGTTTGCAAGTTTTGTGGAGCCTATGCGGCTGCAACAAGACAGAAAACAAGTGGTCAGAGTGAGAGTGATGTTGTTAAACTGGCACACGAGATCTTCTACAATGATCATAAGATAAAATTTAACCTTCACCACGCTTGGGAGGAGCTGAAAAACGACCAGAAATGGTGTGCACTTGCGAGTAGTAAGATTGATGGCTCACAATCATCAAACGCTAAGAAGAGAAAATGTGAGGATGGAGCACAATCATCAAGCTCTCAGTTTGATGATCAGCCAACCATACGTCCTCCTGGTGTTAAGGCAGCCAAAGGAGCTTATGGTAAGAGAACAATAGAAGATCAGCAGGCTGTCACTCAGTTTCAAAGTATGTGGTCTATCAAAGAGAAAGACTTGGCAGTGAAAGAGAGACTCTCGAAGATGGGACTTCTAGACAGTCTCATTTCCAAAATCAGAGCCACTCTCTGAATATGAAAAAGCTCTCAAGATGAAGTTAATCACAGAGATGTTGGGTGATTAGTGTGTGTGTCGCATAGGGTATTTTCAATATGTTCCTGTTTCTATGTTATATGTTTAGGGTATTTTCTATGTTATGTGTTTAGGGTATTTTCTATGTTCATGTTTCTATGTTCATGTTTCTCTATGTTTATGCTTAGGGTATTTTCAATGTTCTTGTTTCTATGTTATATGTGCTTGTTTCTATGTTATATGTGCTATGTTATAAGTGAAATGTGATCATGTTTCTATGTTCTATGTTCTGTATTTTCAATATGTTTTTGTTCTATTTGGTAAGTGAAATGGTGTACAATGTCTAATATTCTTTGGATGTATGTGCAGGGAGAAGTCACGAGAGTTGGATGTATGTGTCACAAGAGTTGGATATATGTGAAGTCACGAGTGTTGTTGTTAGCATGAGAAGTCACGAGTGTGCATGAGAAGTCACAAGTCTTGTTGTTATCTTTAAAGTATGTGTCACAAGAGTTGGATGTATGTAAAGTCACGAGTGTTGTTTGTTCTCGCCATCTATATAAATTGTTAACTCTCAAAGCATTATAAATTGTTAAGTCATTCAAAGTTTTAATCTCTCTTTCTTTGTCCTCCTCACAAAGTCATTCAAAGCATTTTGATCACATTGATGGCATCTTCTTCTCATAACAATATTGATCAAAATTTTGATCAATATTTTGATCAACATTTTGATCAATATTTTGATCAAAGTTTTGATCAATATTTTGATCAAAGTTTTGAGAATTTTTCATTCGTTATGGTGATAACGAAGAGCAAAGGAAAACAAGAAAAAAACGAGTGCATATCGAAAGAAATCGTGAAGAAGGCGATGTACGTTTATGAAACGATTATTTCAGTGATACACCAACATATCCTGAAAATCTGTTCCGACGACGATTTAGAATGAACAAGCCATTGTTCATGCATATTGTTGATCGACTCTCAAATGAAGTTGATTTTTTTCGACAAAAGAAAGATGCTCTCGGAAGGCGCAGTCTCTCTCTACTTCAAAAGTGTTCAGCAGCAATCCGTGTCTTGGCATATGGTTGTGCGGCTGATACGGTCGACGAATACCTCCGGCTCGGTGAAACTACAACTCGGGCATGTGTCGAAGAGTTTGTGAAAGGAATAATCTATTTATTTGGTGATGAGTACCTAAGAAGACCAACACCCGCTGATCTTCAACGTCTACTTAATATTGGTGAGATTCGTGGATTTCCCGGGATGATAGGAAGCATCGATTGTATGCATTGGGAGTGGAAGAATTGTCCCACCGCTTGGAAAGGTCAATATTCACGTGGTTCCGGAAAACCCACAATCGTTTTAGAGGCGGTTGCTTCGTATGATCTATGGATATGGCATGCGTTTTTTGGACCTCCAGGTACCTTAAATGATATCAATGTTTTAGATCGCTCACCTGTTTTTGATGACATAATACAAGGTCGAGCTCCGACAGTCACTTTCTTTGTCAATGGAAGAGAGTATCATATGTCTTACTATCTCACCGACGGTATTTATCCGAAATGAGCAACTTTTATCCAATCTATTCCAATACCACAAGGGCAGAAAGCGGTTTTATTTGCTCAACATCAAGAAGCTGTCCGAAAAGATGTCGAGCGTGCTTTTGGAGTCTTGCAAGCTCGCTTTGCCATTGTTAAAAATCCAGCACTTTTTTGGGATAAAGTCAAAATTGGAAAGATTATGCGAGCATGTATCATACTCCATAATATGATAGTTGAAGACGAACGAGATGGATACACTCAATTTGATGTTTCAGAGTTCCAACAAGGAGAAGACAACAGAAGTTCACATGTTGATCTCACGTATTCTACAGATATCCCTACAAATATCGCCAATATGATGGGTGCTCGAACTAGAATTCGTGATAGACACATGCATCAACAACTTAAAGCTGATTTGATTGAACATCTATGGCGTAAATTTGGACGTAATGAAGACAACAACTAAGCTCTGATGTTTATTTCAAATTACTCTCGTTTATTTAATCATTGTTTTTATGTTTTTATTTTAAAATCTATGTTAAAATGTTAAATTTTAATATGTTTTATATAATTTATAAATTTTATGTTTAAAAAATATGTTCACAATTTTTTTTTTTTTTAAGAAACCTTACTTAAGAAACTACCATTGGAGACATAAAATCAAATAGTTTCTTAACTAAGTTTCTTAAACCCACTAAGTACAATTATATACTTAAATAATCATTAAGAAACTCATTAGAGTTTCTAATGAGTTTCTGTGGATAATGGTGCTCTTAGATGCTTCATTTGTATTAGACCTATGTTCAGGGTAAACACCCCTTTAATATTGTAAATTTATTACCGTGTTAGTAACAAATGCATCTCAATTGGTTTAAATCTTCTCATCTATCACTTATAAATTTGTGTTCAAACCTCACATGCACCCAATTTAATACTTTTTTGAACCGGGCCCAAGCCCAAATCTTGTTTTGACCTTTTTCTATATGGGTTTCAGTTTTAGTCATTTAATTTTGACTTTTCTTTTGGGGTGAACCTAAAAATTTAATTGATGTGGGCTTTTAGACTCAAATTTACCATATGTTTTTTATTAAAAATCTGATAATTATCACTACTGATTTTATTTTTACAATATAGTTTTTCGTAAAATAAAAATATGGAAAATTATATATATATATATATATATTTTAGTAATATTTTATTTTAATCTTATGATACCGGTAATATAAATTTTTGGGTGCGCCACTGATTTGTATAGTAGAAATTTGACTATGTATTGAATGAACGTGTATGACAAAATGTTAAAGGAGAAAATGTCTATCCTCCTGAGTGACTGAGTCCTCTGTTTTTCGATTCAGCTTGAGCTTCTTCGCCGAACCAAAAGCTCTTCTTTTACAGTTCAAAGAAACTGTGCATTATAGTAGAATAAGAATTTGTGAAACTTTGGATCGGAACTTAATTACTCATAGACAATGATTTTAGTTGATTTACTGTTAATCAAACAATTTTAAACAGTAGAATTTTTTTTAAAAGGAGACTAAACTCTTTTATATTAACAGAAAGATGGTACAAAGCTCTAACGGACACTAGTGAAGAAGATCAACAACAAGGGGGACAACGTTCATCCAAATAAATACTACAAGAAAGTAACCCCCAAATATTTTTATAATCTTAGGACTCGCTTCTACTCTCATTTCAAGTTCTACCGACTTCAGCATTAAAATCAGTAAGCTTGAGAAGCAGATAGCATAAGCCACAACCTTAATGTCAATAAACTCAATGCTCAAAGCTTCAGAATCTACAGCTTGAATTGTAACAGCGGAAGATGTACTTGCATATTATTTGTGGGCTCAGCATAAACACGAACCTTATTATGGCAGAGAGAACAGAATCAGAAGCTACTAAGATTTTATATAAATTACACACTGGTTGAGAGTACTCTGATGACATTGTTTTTGTCATAAAAGGTGGATGCTTATCGTGTTGTTTGGGTGCAGACAATATGTAGCCTTTGTCATCACGTTGGTACTTTTTTCTTTGACTGAAAAGTGTTTAAATCCGGACCTATAAAATATAGACTTAATCTTCGGGTGGAATGTGCAACCCACCGATAAACCCTCTTCCGAATATTCAACTAGGCCGTAAGCAATGGACCCATATCTACATGACTACATGTAAAACTAATAATTTTGTATTAAAAGAAAATCGATCTCTGATCTGAACCAACAGAACAATTTCTCATTTAGTGAAAATCACTAAACCACATCGTGGTTCATTCATTATTCGGTACTTCCTAGCTTGCTTTTTCTTTTGTTTAACTTTCAATATTTTGAATTTGGAATTGATTAAACATGTTTGAACATTCACTCTCCGTTGCAAATCTTTCCATCTATTAAGCTTTTAGCTCACAGAAATATTACTAACATGTTTTTTTTTAACTTCTTTTTGTATTTTAAACTCTTTTACAAATACGGTTTCATCTTCTATGAATATGTATATAGAGTACCTACTCCACTGAACAGTAGAAAACTTAAATCACTCGAAAATGGACACGTCCACGACTTTTTCTTCTTCACAGAATCCACTGAATATCTTTTACTCCAACGATTACTTTATAGGTGATAGATCATTGAAACTGTTAAGAAAATAAACTTTATTTAAACAAAAAAATAATAATTAACTTTATTATGTAAAACATTTAGCTTCTGTCTTACCTTTTTCGTCAAGAAACTTCACCATATAGTACTCCAGCCTCCTCAAAACATCCTCCGGCAAAGACACCTGCAAACATTGAAAGTGGTGGAGTTTTTGACTACGGTGGTGGTGCGGGTGAAACCTGGATGTGAGTGTGTGACATGCGGTGGATCTCGTGGTGCTACATGTGTCGAGAGTGGAACGGTTGGGTCGGAAGAGGAGCACTGGTTGTGTTGACATGGGCCCATGCATGTAGGAACTGCGATGTGCCGATGCCGTCACAAAGGCAATGATTGATGGCGGTGCAGATGATCATACCTCCGCAACGCAGATGCGTCACCTATGTTATTAATCAACAACTTCGTAAGGCTTTCTATGTTTAACATTTTTCTATTGCATTTAAATTCAAATTAACATTTTAAGAGCTAATATGAAAACGGGAATCAAATTTATGACTTTTTAGACTTTAATTACGTGCTTTAAAATTATAGCCATTATATCAATATCAATCTTTATTAAAACGATATCAGAATCAGAACCTCCTAGTCATTAAAAAACATTACAAGATTTTATAACGTATTTGAAATACGAGTCATAGCATGAGTTAAACAAAGTTGTACATTAATAAACTATAGGCAAGTAAAAGAGGTTTTGTTCTTCTTGTAACCAAGAACGACAAAGAGTAAATATAGAACCATAGTAGATCGACAAGTTTTTTTCTCTATGTGCGCTTCTTTTTCTCCATCTAATCTCCTTTTTAATTTAGTATTATTATTACTATTCGTTTACCGCGCTACGCGCGGATAGTTAGACTTTAAATTTTAAAAATAATTTTGTTGTATGAATGTCAAAATATTGTAGAATCATGCTGAACTTATAAACTCTAACATCTAAGATATATTAGAAAATGGATGACATGCATTTAAATGTTGCATATAGTTTTACTTTATCTCTTTTGGAGTGTAATAGAAATTATTTTAGTAGTTTGCCAAAATATCAAGATTAAATTTAGAATACATATACCGTTAAGAATTAGTTTATATTATAAAATTACCAATTATCTTATTTAAAATTTATTATTATTATATATTATGTAAATCTATAACAATGTTGTAAATTTATTGTGTTTGAAACTATTGTTACTTAATGTTTTATATTGTTATATGTATGGGGTGATTAGTTGAGATGTAGCAAGTGTTTTTTTTTTTAATTTAGTTATAAAAGTTAGCAATCATGCTTTATCTAATTTTTAGAGCTAAAGTCAAAATAAAAAAAAATGGATGTATTAAACTTGGTTTCAAAAGCATTATTTTATAAGTTGTAGAGAAAAATTATTGTTGTAAGAATATCTTTTCATTTTTATTATTTTTCTCATTTAATTCTTACAACTACATTAACTACAATTTATATCATAGAATCTTACAAACAAAATTGTAAAGTAACTTTTTTACAGCTACACCGTAATCAATCACCCCGTAATGTACTTTGTCAAATGATCAATTGTTAATGAATTTCACAATCTATTTTTGTAACATATAGATTTTTTTTTTATTAATTCGAAGTAATCAAATAAATGACATCCTCAAAACTTAAAATTTTATAGTTTGCATAAAAAAGTTGAATTTATTTTGGCTAACCATATATTGGGCTACTCATTGTCTTTTATAGATTAGATTTGGATTTCGTTTGTTAGTTGATTAAAGAATCTATGCAATATATAACATATTTACAGATTTGTAGACTTAATTTACTTATTATTGATAAAATTAGAATATTTATTTGAGTTGTTTTTTTTTCATTTTATATGTAACTGAAAATTTACTCTCTTTTTTTATAAACACATAGATTGTTTTATCATTTTTCCCAATACTTTAGTACACAATTTTTGTTTTCAAATTTAGTATTTGAATTTTTTTTATATATAACGAAAATGAAGTAGCTAATAATATTTCATATATAACTTTTGTATTTACATTATTAAAACATAAATTAAGTGACAATTTTATAAAATTTTACATAGTTTCCATTTGAACTTTAGTTTGATTAGTTCTATTATTAATCCATAGATTTATGCTAAGCAGATTTGGGTCAACAAATAATAATTCGACAGAGCTTTGCGAAAAAAATGGACGAAGTCCAATAGAGACTTGACTGGCTGAAATGCAGCGATTGTGGATGTAGTTGCAGAAGTTTCAGATGTGGGTAGGTGGCTGTAGTTTCGAACATTATTAAGCTATTTCTACGATTGATATAACAGTTAAAATTGTGAGTTTGTAGAATAGTTATGACTGATTAATTATGAGATATATCTTAATTTATAATAACTTACCAATACTAATACATTGTAACATTATAAAATTATGATAAAATATAATAATGATTAAATAATATAGTAATAATAATATTTATTTATTTATCTGTTTTAATTTAGATGAAAGTTATAGTTACAATTTTTTTTAAAAATGGAAATTTATATTAAAAAATATTGTTTTTGGTTTATATGTATATAACCTTATAA
>CAJHQP010011564.1:0-14820 GCA_905132765.1 Moricandia arvensis
CTCAAGGTCTCGGTAAGTTCAATTTAGGTTGCACCGATGGAGGAGGAGAGTTTACCTTAGCTGGGTCGAAGATGTCGAACCACTTATGGGTTGAAGCGATGGTAGCCAAGTTGGAGTCTACCAGAAGAAACAAGACGGGGGAGCTTGTAAGGAAAGAAGAAGATGATCGAGGTTGTGTGTTACACAAGGCGTTGCATGGGTTACACCAAGCGCCTACAATATGGAACACAATACTCGATCATGTCCTAAAGGTGATGAGCGTTGGGAAGTGCACGAAGGAGCCATCAGTGTACCGTAAGAATGAAGGAGGAGACTTCATGTTGTGTGACACCAAAGATGGGAAGCGTGTAACTTGTTGTGTGACACAAAGATGGAAGTGTGTAACACGACTCACGATGAACCAGAGATAAAGGCTACAAAATGCAGAAGAAGCATAAGATGTTTGAGGTATGACTTCACACAAGACTAAATGTGTGTTACACAGTTGGTGTTCTAAGTCAATACAAGCAAACGCCGAGTGTTGAGCAGAAGGCCCGACATTCTTATCAAGTCATCAACAAATATTAAGTTCATGCAAATGAGGAGCTTAATTGGAGTTCAAGAAATTGATCTCCCTAATTCAAGTTGGAATTAAGGGGGTGATTGTTGGATAATTCCAAGCTTGTGGAAACTTAACATATTAATAAGTGTTTAATATGTTAAGATAAACACAAAAAGGAAATCTAGAAATAGGAAAAAGAAGTTTTCTATTTAATTCAAGGTCTCTTAGAAACAAAGAAATTAATAAGAACAACTTTTCTTATTAGCTTTAGAAACTACTCAAAACTAAAGCTCTCATGCTTCTCTTAGATCTTATGATCTACTCTCTTAGATCTTATGAAACACCTCTCCATAGACCTATATTTATATTGAAGGACAATTCCCTTTAACATGTGGAATAAGGAAAACACAAACTAACCTAAATAGAAAACTTCTTTTTCCTATTTCTAGATTTCCTTTTTGTGTTTATCTTAACATATTAAACACTTATTAATATGTTAAGTTTCCACAAGCTTGGAATTATCCAACAATCACCCCCTTAATTCCAACTTGAATTAGGGAGATCAATTTCTTGAACTCCAATTAAGCTCCTCATTTGCATGAACTTAATATTTGTTGATGACTTGATAAGAATGTCGGCCTTCTGCTCAACACTCGGCGTTTGCTTGTATTGACTTAGAACACCAACTGTGTAACACACATTTAGTCTTGTGTGAAGTCGATACCTCAAACATCTTATGCTTCTTCTGCATTTTGTAGCCTTTATCTCTGGTTCATCGTGAGTCGTGTTACACACTTCCATCTTTGTGTCACACAACAAGTTACACGCTTCCATCTTTGTGTCACACAACATGAAGTCTCCTCCTTCATTCTTACGGTACACTGATGGCTCCTTCGTGCACTTCCCAACGCTCATCACCTTTAGGACATGATCGAGTATTGTGTTCCATATTGTAGGCGCTTGGTGTAACCCATGCAACGCCTTGTGTAACACACAACCTCGATCATCTTCTTCTTTCCTTACAAGCTCCCCGTCTTGTTTCTTCTGGTAGACTCCAACTTGGCTACCATCGCTTCAACCCATAAGTGGTTCGACATCTTCGACCCAGCTAAGGTAAACTCTCCTCCTCCATCGGTGCAACCTAAATTGAACTTACCTGAGGCATACTCTCCTCCTCTATCGGTGCAACCAAGATTTAACTTATCTGAGGCAAACTCTCCTCCTCTATCGGTGTGAAATCTTTTGAACCGATAGAATGCCTCATGATTATTTGCTGGCGTTGGTGGTGTGATTCGTCCACACAAATCTCCTAGCAATAATTTCAAACGAACCCTGGCCTTAGTCCGAAATAAGTGTTTGATTTGCTTCCATGCGAGATTTGTGTTACACACGTTTCCTCCGTGTGTTACACTCGAGAATGGGTGTCTAATATGCTTCCCTGCTAGACATTCATCACACCACCGCTTTCTTCGTGTGTTACACTCAACATTCCTTTGACTACCGTCTGAAGTCTCGCCTTGTGATCGTCTGAAGGGTTTGCATTGTGATCAATATCTTCTTCTTCTTCCCCATCTTGATTTATAGCGTCCTGATCATCACCTTGACCATTATGTTCTTCTATATCATCCTCATGTGGAAGCTTAAGTGTACTTGGTTTACAATCTGTTTGGTTTGTTATATCTCTACTCACCATTACCTCTCTTGCGAATGGATCATAGAATCCATATGCTTTAGAACCCGGCTTGGTTCCAAGATTGATCACCGTCTTTGATCTCTCATCCAGCCTCTTCAGATGAGTCACACATATATTTGTATGTGTTACACAACCGAATATCCTCAAGTGCTCGATATTAGGTTTCTTGGTCGTGAGACCCTCGTATGGAACTTGATCCTCTTCATGGATCAACTTTAACGTCTTCGTCGCATGAAACATGATCTTAGTTGGGAATGAATGTCTTGTTTGCTCCACTGCTAAACATGTGTTACACACGCTTTCTTCGTGTGTTACACTTGTCATTCCTACAACCATCTCTTCCTTTACCATGTTGTATTCTTCTATGCTTTCTCCTAATGAGGCTGCCTTGGATGCTAGACCTGATATCTTCTCCGCAGAATCATCTACGGTATCGCTATCACCCATCTTCAACCTGTTGAAATCCGTCATTGACGTCTCGAAACTCGCCTTCCTTACACGATCATCTCCATGGTGTCGCGACTTGATAGCATTCCAGATCTCTTTCGATGCGCTTTGTTCCCCCACCTGGAGAATCAAATTGTCCGACATGTATTGATACAAAAGAGTTATTGCAACATCGTTCTTCTTTTGATCATCCGAACCAGGTTCTATTGTGTCCCACACATCATGAACACAAAGTAACACCTTCATCCTCATCGACCAAACTGTGTAGTTTGTCGACGTCAACATCAGACATTGGATGGATGTAGATCCAAAGTCCGTTGAGTGCGGTGTAGCCCTAGTCACGTCCGCCATCTTGCGTTCGTGATCTCTTAGTAGTCACCAGGATCAAAGCTTCAACTTAACCATAGACCGAGTCTCCAACTTGAGCTCTGATACCAATTCAAGGTCTCTAGAAACAAAGAAGTTATAAGAACAACTTTTGTTATTAACTTTAGAAACTACTCAAAACTAAAGCTCTCAATGCTTCTCTTAGATCTTATGATCTACTCTCTTAGATCTTATGAAACACCTCTCCATAGACCTATATTTATATTGAAGGACAATTCCCTTTAACATGTGGAATAAGGAAAACACAAACTAACCTAAATGGAAAACTTCTTTTTTCTATTCTAAATTTCCTTTTTGTGTTGATCTTAACATATTAAACACTTATTAATATGTTAAGTTTTCACAAGCTTGGAATTATCCAACAATAACAATGTATGAAATATGTGTATTTGTTAATGAGTGAGATGTTTTTAAGTCACGTGGTTAAACGATCAAACTGTATTGCACGACGGTTATGACATCTCCATGCGACATAAACAACAACGTTTGGCTATAAAACTCAATCACTCTCTACCCAAAACATCTTCTTCACGGATAATTTCTCATGCAAAACATGCAGTTCGAACAGTATCATACATAAATTACATTGAATGATTCTAGTATGAGCTCTGCTTTCTTTGGCTATTAATATGCCACAGAAGGGAAACAATTGGATCAACATGGCTCAAGCAAGTTGGTCTAAGAGCACCTTCATCCCAGTTGCTTAAAGGGAGAGTGCTTAAAAAATAATGATAAACAACTGAGTGGGACCCGCCGAAAGAGGAAGAACCGATGCTTGTGTTGCCACTATAAGCGCCGGCGCTTGGAGGGAAAGTGACCAGTTCGCGGGCCCCACTGACACGTGGCGACCCGCGATTGGTTCTTTTTAATTTTTTTTTTTAAAAAAAAAAAAATAAAAAAAAATTAAAAAGTTAAAAAAAAAAAAAAAAGATAAGCACCCATATAGGGGTGCTGTGGATGAAGATGCTCTAACGTAGTTTAGAGCTAGATCGAGCCAGGCACAAAAATATAATATATTTGGGAAAATATTGAAGTTTGTTTTTGCTCAACTCTACAAGGCTATATATATTATGGTAAAAATATATGGGTTCTAAACCCTATTTGCTATGTCTAGCCAAAGGAAAATGAAAACCAAAAGGCCACTCCAACTTCTCTCTAAAGAAAAGTAGATCTAGATCTCACGGTGGTCGACTCCGGTGGCTCACACAGCACCGGAGTCGAGGTTCGTTGTCGTTTTCGTTTGTTATATTTGTTAGTCTTGTTGTTCTCGGCAGGAGTGGTTAAGCTACGACTTGGTTGATGGTTTTGAAGTCTCCAGATCAGAGGAGTGTGATGGTGTGTGGTGAACGGTTTCTATGTCTAATGGTTAAAAAGGGGCTTTTCTAGTTGATGAAGTTGTGTGCTTGGTAATTTTCGCTGGTATTAAGAGTTTCGTACTCCTTTGAAAACCTAGATCTACTTGTCTATGGCATGACCATGTGCTTAATGAGTTCGTGTGCTTTTACTTCCTCCTGGCTTTACCTGGTTAATCTTCCTGGAGATTAGAACTTGGCTTAGTTTGTCCGTGACTCAGCTTCGGTGTAGCAGTAAGGTAGTGGTGTGTGGTGAGCAGTTGAAGGTATCGTAGAGAAGAAGCTGGTGGTCTCTGTTTGTCCTCGGTGGCTTCTTACGTTTCAGAAGCAATATAATGAGGTTGAGGCTTTTTGGTGTCCAGGGGAAGGTGCGGTTAACAAAGGGATTGTACTGGATGTTTGCTTCGTAGTGGGTTTGTTGTCTTGGTTGCATTAAAGTGGTTCGTGGTCATCGTGAATGGGAGGTTCAGGTGAGGTTCCTGCTCTTCAAGAAGTCTCCTGCCTTGTGTGCTCGCTTGTTTGTCATAGCAAGATTCCGGCTAGTCACATGATAGTAAGTCTGCGTTTTGTTATCTCTTATCTGGTAGTTGATTGGTTTTAGTTAAGATTTGTTGTTTAATGTTCTGTTTGATGTATGTGTCCCGTCTTCTTGGGCTTTCGCTTCCCCCTTGTGGGCTTAGTTTCCGGGGATGTATGTGTGTTCCGCCGGCTTTAGTATTCCAACTTTGTAACTTTCAGTTGTTATGAATGCAAAATTCAGATGGAAAAAAAAAACCCTATTTGCTTTGAGGTGGGTAGAAAACTAGCTTCCCCCTAACTGACACGCCCTAAGCACGGTACAACTATGAGCTAAGAGCATCATTAGGGTCTCAATCATTTTTTAATATTTTTTAGAGGAAAGAGTGAGTTTAAGAAACTTGGTTAAGAGATGGGAAAATTGTATGGTCCATTGCAAAGTTCTTCTTTAAGGGTTCTTAAATGTACAACTGAAAGTTTGGGGGGAAATCAAGAGGTTGTGTTTGTACATTCAAAAGTTTAGGGCTGATTTGTGAATAATCAAGACTCGAGAGACCCGATCTGTAAATAACCAAAAGACCACCATTGTTTTGCTTCTTCTCTTTCTTCTTGACGGCAACGTCTGAACCCGACGGCGACGATGAGCACGGCCACGGTGGAGCTGAGCACGACTGAGAGGAGAAAATATGGATCAGAAATCCCGTGATGGAGAAAGAGCGAGACGAGTCAGAGCGGAACTCCCGTGACGAGGCTTACGAGCATGCAGACGAAGTCATAGCAAGACATGACGACTCCGGAGCTGATTATTATGGTGGTTTTGTTAGAGACAAGGAGAAGCTTAACCAAACGAAGAAGAAGAAGAAGACAAAATTGAAGTTTGATCTCAAGGTCCAAAGCAGTTCACGGAGTGGGTGATGGCGCCAACCAACATACGCCACGTGTGCGCTAAGGCATGTTTCTTCTGGCTCTAGATTAGGAGACGTCTCTTCCTTTTATTAGCTTTTTTTTCTTTTTCTTTTAATCACAATTATTTCTAAGAACCCCCTAAGAGACAGCAATAGTGATGCTCTAATGCATTGCATGCCTTTTCAAGGTTAGTAAGAATACTGAGGAAACTGGTGAATACCTTGTGAGGAAAGCTCCAATGGCCTGATCCAATCTTTATTTGTAACCTTCTCTACACACCTGCAGATGTTTTAGCCTCAGTACTTGCTTTTCCCTGAAATGAAATTGAGAATGCCCATCTTTTATCTATGGAGAAATAACTACATGAATAAGCTTTTTGCTTTGGTTCATAAATAAAACCTAAGAAGAATCTTTGCGGATTTTCTTTTTTTTTTTTTTTTTTTTGAATGAATGTTAAATTTATTCCCCAAAAAAAAACGTTTTTACATCAAGTGTAACATTTGTTTTGAATAATGAAACTAGAGATCTGAGTCTATGCTATCTTGATCCGAACCATATCTTTAGTCCCTCATCATACTTCCCATCTCCGCGTCTTTGTATTGTAGACAGCCTATTTCTGATGGTTTTGTCGATCATTTTGATAAGCTGAGGTGGTGTTTGCTCACTCTCTTCGTGTCTACGCCTATTTCGCTCTCTCCAGATGACATACGCTGCAGTTTGGAAACTGTATCGTAATAGAAATAGCCTGACCTTTTCTTGGCTGCAATCAAGCATCAAGTGAATAATGTTCTCCCAGTTTTCTGTGTAATTTCCTTCCATCAGTCCTCTCATGAGTTTTCCCCAGATTTCGCTGGAAAAAGAACAAGAGAAAAATAGATGATTCCTTGTCTCCACCTCTTGCTTACACAAAATACATATCGGGTTTATGTTTGCTCCCCACTTTTGCATTCTATCTCCGGTTGGCAGCCTGTCATTAATAGCAGTCCATATGAGAAAAGATTGTTTTGGAGTTGCATGAGCGAACCACACTCCTCGATGCCATTGCTGGACCGGATACTCATCTCTGATCTGCAACCAAGTCTGTTTTGAGGAGAAGGTAGATTTATACTTTCCTGATTTTCCTTTCCACAAAGCAATATCAGCATCCATTGTTGTGATCCTTTTGATTTTTTCAATTTCTTCTTCTACTCGGTTTAACATATTGGTTCTGCGTCTCCTTGTTCTATGCGTTCTTTTAACCTCTGCAATTGTTGAAACCGCTGGTATCCCCAAGTCAATGTAGCCGCTGCCTCCCAGCATCTCCGATAATCTACCCAAAGGACTCCACTTATCAAACCAAAAGGACGTCGTCTCACCATCTTTAATCTCTACTTTATGAAATCTTTTGGCTATCTCTCTACATTTTAGTATTTTCTTCCACATCCAAGAGCCATTTGATGAGCTTTCCCTTTATAGACCAAAAGGAGCTTTGTCGAATCAAGTACTTCTGTATCCATTGAACCCAAATGGATGACTTAGCGGACAGTATTCTCCATATTAACTTCAGACAGCATACATCATTTAATTCTGCTAGAGGTCTTATACCCAACCCTCCTTCTGTCTTCATTTTACAGACTTCCCTCCACCCAACTTTAGCTTTCTTAGTATTTAACTCTGGTCCAGACCAAAGAAATGCAGAACATAATTTCTCAACATCAGTGAGGCATTTTTTTGGTAGTCTGAAAGCGGACAGCCAAAAGTTGGTCAGACTCATAACGACAGAGTTGATCAACTGTAACCTCCCTGCAAAAGACAAGAATCTACCGTTCCAGTTGCACATCCGACTCCGCACTTTCTCCATTAAGGGCATGTAGTCCGTGACCGTCATTTTCCGGGTGAGCAGTGGCAATCCCAAATACCTTACCGGTAATTGACCAGATGCAAAGGGAAAATTAGTGAGTATGCTGCTTTGGTTCTCCTGCGAGATGCCTGCCATGTAGAGAGTCGATTTTTCGAGGCTGACCTTTAAACCTGACAGCCTAGCAAAATCTTCAAAGACTGATAATATCCCTTCCACTGATCTCTTCCTTCCATCGGTGAAAACCATGATATCATCCGCAAAGCAAAGGTGTGTCAATGAAACATTTTGGCAGCGTGGATGATACCCTATTAGCCTCTCTGCAGCTGCTTTATCTAGCAGTTTGGATAGAACGTTCATACAAAGAACAAAGAGGTAAGGTGACAAAGCGCAGCCTTGCCTTAACCCTCGCGTGCTGTTGAAATAGCCTGCCAATTCACCATTCACTTGAACTGAAAAGGAAGCAGTAGAAACGCATAATCTGATCCAATGCACAAATTTAGAAGGAAAACCCAGGGAATCCAGAATTGCCAAGAGAAAAGGCCACTGCACCGAATCAAAAGCCTTAGATATATCTATTTTCATAGCACATCTTGGCGAGATTGAGTCTTTATGATAGTCTTTCACCAGTTCAGTAGCTAACAAGAGATTTTCCATAAGAAGTCGATCTTTTATGAAAGCTGACTGGTTTTGGAGTAATGAAGTTAGGGAGGATACCTTTGAGACGGTTTGCCAGAAGCTTAGATATCACCTTGTATAGTACATTGCAGCATGATATGGGCCTATAGTCTTTCAGCTCTTTCGCCTCTTCTTTCTTTGGGATTAAAGCAAGTATTGTGGAGTTTATTCCTTTCGGTAAGAAACCTTTTTTGAAGAAGGACTGCACTGCCACCACGAAGTCCCCTCCAATGATTTGCCATGCGGCTTTAAAGAACTCAACCGTGTATCCATCTGGTCCCGGGGATTTTGTTATTTGACATCTTAAACAATACTGCCTTTATTTCCTCTGAGGTAACGTCGCTTAACAGCTTCTCCTGCTCCACTTCACTACATCTATATTGCAGAAGTCCTCGGAGGTTCTCCACATTTGGTAGATCGTAGTCTGAAGAAGTTTGAGTTAGCAAATCTTTGGAAAAACCTCTCTGCTTCTAGCTTAATGTCCTCTTGATTTGAGACTACTGTTCCATCCAAACATAAGACCTCCCGAATTGTGTTTCTTACTTCTCTCATTTTTTGCTGCGTTGTGGAAGAATTTATTATTTCTGTCTCCTACATCCAGCCAGTGCATTTTAGATTTCTGCTTGAGAAATTCTTCTTCAATGTCTGCCAGCCTTTGCCACTTTTCCAGCGCCACACCTTCCTCCTTAATAGCTTCCTGAGATGGGTTAGTTAAGGTTGCTTCTTGTTTGTTGCAGAGATTCTCGTACGCTTCCTTTGTCCTTTTTGGTAACTGACCCAACTTCTCCTTACTTAGTGAACGCAAGACAGGTTTAAGGCCTTTTAATTTCTTGCCTAGACGAAATAAGGCAGAGGTTGAGTGGTATAATATCTCTGTTTCCTTCCAATGCTCTTCCACCCGAGGTAAGAACTCTTCCATTGTTGCAACCACATTGGTGAACTTAAAAGGTTTACGCTTGTGTACTACCTCCGTTTCCAAATGAATCCGACATCTTAAGTGGTCAGAGCATCCCCCTGGCTCAAAAAACGCAATACGCATTTGTCAGCCCATGGAGAGCTACATCATTTAGTAGGACCCTATCCAACTTTTTACAGATTAGCCCTTCTTCTCTCTTGTTACACCATGTAAATCGTGGGCCATGTGATCCCATGTCAGAGAGTTCACAGTGTCGAACAAGCTCCTGAAAGTCCCTCATCCCTGCTGGTATGCTTGGTGAAAGCTCATATGATGAGTGTTCCTCCCCTCCAAAATCTCGTTGAAATCCCCGAAGACTAACCATTGTTTATTTCTAAACATCGGTGAATCTTTATGATTCCTCAAATCCCTCCACAATTCTTTCCTTTCCTCCACCGTATTCAAAGCATAGACGAACGAACAGAATATCTCCTCATCCTTTCCTTCCCTTAGCACTGAACAAGTTATCATCTGACTGCTCTTGAAAACCGGTGTCATTCTGATGCCAGCTCCCCAGACCACCCATATACGACCAAGATGATGGTGCTCATAATTTGACATAAGAGACCAATTCCGGAAAACAGTTTCAACAATCCTTGACGCCTTCCTTTCCTTTACTCTCGTTTCAATCAACCCTCCAAACTGAAAACCATGGTTTTTTATCCAATTGCGGACAACAACATGCTTAGTAGACTTGTTGAAACCGCGCATGTTCCAAAAGAAACCAGACATCTTAATTTTTTCGGTGGTGCTTCGTTTTATTCAGATCACAGGGACCTTCATCCCTTGCTTTCTGAACAGACGAGGTTGATAAGTATTTGTGTTTATCTTTGGATTCTCGTGTAAGGATTGCCTTTTTATAGCTGCCTCCTTCTCATTTGTTGAAACCACTTTCTCTATCTCTTTTCCATTTTTCGGATCAACTTCAACTAAGTTCTTCACTAAATCTTTGCGGATTTTCCTGGCTGCTTTAAAGTCAGCTTTAGTCAGGCCAGCTTTTACTGCAACCCCAAATACCTGCCAAATTTGATAAAACACACCATGAAAAAATCAAATATATTATGTTTTCTCTGTTTATTTTTCCAGAGAAGATGAACTAATGTTAACTGTGAAAACCTGGATTATTCATGGTGAATCCTCTCCACACATGTGAACACCAAGAACTTTATTGGTGTTTGCACATACAATGAGTTTCATAAACACCCTGTCTGGAAGTCCTGAGAGCGTTTCAAAACATCGATGCCCCCATAATTTTCTATGGCCTGCAAACACATCTCTTAACATTTATATCTTTGTTTCTTGCAGAAGCTTTAGAACCCTTTTTTTAAAAGCTTTTGAACCTTTCCTATTTAAGCTTAATTCAAATCTCACCCATGCTCACCTTCTAATGGTATTTCATGTTTCTTAATAGAAACTTTTAAACACTACAAAAAAATGGTTCATGAATGTAAATGGAGTCGCAACAATATAAAGGACGATCTACATTATCTCCAAACTTTAGACCATGTTCTAAAAGTCGCTCACCTAGACGATTAACCGGCCGAGAAGGTCGTAAACGGTTGGTTTACCGTAGCAAGTTGAGGTGATTCAGTTACTTTATACCGTAGTCCGAGTTATGGCCGCCGAGAACGTGGTTTAATAGCACGCCATACGATTATTAATTTGAACCGAGTTGTCCAAAATCAAAATTCTATCTTAATTACTATCAGTGGATCTATAATACTAAAAATTCAGTGAATCGTTTGAGGTTTGCGTTTATAGTTTGATGTTTTTCAACAAAAGAACAAAATGAAAACACAGCAGTTGATGTTTTTCAAGTTTCAGAACTCGAAGGAAGAAGATTGAATCACATTTACCTTTATACCCTTTTACAGAAATGTAATAAAAACAAAACAAAGTTTGCACAACTTATGATTGAACTCATGACAATGAGTTTAAAACAAGGCTTTGACCACTACACGCACGCTTTAACTTTTTTTGTTTACACTAACTATACAAAATATATAACTTATGTTTATTTAAAAAATGTTATAAAAAATCTCCGAGTAATCCTTGATTTAATTCCGATTTTTAGTTAACTCGCTAGGCCCGGACTAGCCGCACGCGTTACACTTAGCGCATTCAAAGCAAAGCTTTAGGACAAACGTAATTTAGCCTATCTTTCTAATCAAGTGTTGTTAATCATTCTCATTTGTTAAGAATGAAACTTCTCTCCCTCTGCATAGATATGAGTCAAATCCTAAGGTTGTTTACGACGTAGAGACACTGGGTCAACTTGAATTCATCAAAGCTATGACACATTTTGAGACATGAACAACTTAACTAAACAACATATATTCAAACTTACATGCCTCACTTCTTGAATTTCTTTAGAGAGATCAGGTGGTGCTAATGAGTTTTGACATGTGACTAAGTTGAAACCTCCATATCTCTGCACCAAAGTCTCCAGCTTCTTTTTTATGAAAACTCATGATATCTTCAATATGCTCAAGCTCACCAGTTTGACCCAAACTCAGCCACCATCTCTTTATATATTTTTCACTTACTTCATATGTGTTGCTTTGAAATATTTGGAAAATATTACCAAATTCACCAAATGTTAAACTTAAAAAATAGTATT
Organism: Moricandia arvensis; assembly: GCA_905132765.1. Taxonomy (NCBI): domain Eukaryota; kingdom Viridiplantae; phylum Streptophyta; class Magnoliopsida; order Brassicales; family Brassicaceae; genus Moricandia; species Moricandia arvensis. The sequence goes on from CAJHQP010011564.1 coordinate 11,933, forward strand.
GATTACCACAATTATATTTATTAAAGAAAATACACAATTAAAATATTTTCCATTTAGTTTAGTGGAATAAAATGTATAAAAATCTAGTTTCAAGTTTTCTGACTAACCATTCATTCTCAGTTTACTTGCAGCTCATATTTACACTAAATTTGCACTTAAATTGGAAAGGAAGTAATGAAAAGAACTCAACTTCACTTTGTTTTCTGCTTAAAAATTAGTTTTTGAACAGATTCAGAAATCGAAAATTTATAGTCATCCTCACAATATACATCTCACAACTTAATAATCATATATATAATTCCTCAAAACAAACCTTGAGACTCATCTCTTATTAAAGCATTCCTAAATTGAATTGCCGCAGCTTTAAACCAACTTTCAAAGATGTTAGAGCCTCCAATGTTGTTGTTACATAGATTATTCTACCTCTGCGTGAGTGCCAAATAAGAGGTCTTCATTGATTGCTGAGATGGTGAATGTACAGTGATTTGGAGTGAAATTGTAGAGAGTCACACATAGCTTAAAAGCATATCCATTGCCAGCTAGCTTTTCAACCAACCTTCGAAGATGTCAGCCCCTAAACTTTGGGGCATCGTCATCCCAAAGACAAGTACACAACAACGAAACTGAAATGGGAAATTATATTTGTTTTCTTAAAAACTCTTAGTGAGGGCTTTTAAGGTCAGGTGGATCCCACTCTCTAATGATGGTCACTACGGTTAATCCAAAAATCTTGGATCAGATGAAATCAGACCAATTTCAAATTGTTATCAAACATCAAAAAATATGTTTCTCTTTACAGGAACATCAGAGCATATATATGTAATATATCTGAACATTATTATATCTGATATTTCTTATAGTAAATAATGTCAATAATGTTCAATCATAACCAAAATTGAGTTTTTGGTTTGTAGATGCGTGCATATGGATATATTCTAGATTTATAGCTAGTACTATATTACATTAATATATGTGATTCGAAATAATCGAGACCCTATCCAGGCGTGGACATAAGTACACACGAATGCATGACAACATCACATTCATGATCAATCGTAATATACACTCTAGCATTAGTCCAGAGCATCTGTACCTGCCTATTAGGATATATCTAAGATCATACTTATCTATTAAGTATATTTCCTTATTACGATTGTATTTATCTCTTCCTTGTAATTACTAGGATTAGGACTTTATAACTTGTATATATAGAGATCTTAGAGTCATGAATGAATAACAACAGAAATATATTTGATTACATATATTCTCATGGTATCAGAGCCACGACTTTAAGAACTCGTTTTTTTTCCCGACTACACACGACCTAAGCTTTTATCAAAGCATCGACTCTCGCTTTCGAAATTCTCGACTATGGCAGGCACAATCACAAACGACAAAATCCGACTCGACGAACAATCTCTCCCTATGACTTATCCGCTGGTGATAATCCTGGAGCAATTATTTCCCAGCCCTTACTTAACGGAAGAAACTACGATGAATGGGCGCAAAACCTTCGTGTTGCCTTAAGTGCACGAAAGAAATTTGCTTTCATCGATGGAACCATACCAAAACCAGCCGACGATTCAACGGACCTTGAGGATTGGATAGCCAACAATCACCTTCTTGTTACATGGATCAAATTAACGATTGAACCGAAATTACGATCAAACATATCACATAAAGAAGTCGCTAAGGACTTATGGGACCATATTAAGAAACGATTTGCTCTCAAAAGCGGGGCACGATATCAACAGCTTCGGGCGTCTCTTGCAAACTGTCGACAAGTAGGCTCCTCTGTAGAAGACTATTTGGACGACTCACCAAGAATATGGGATTCAATGGCTGAATGTCTATCAACTAAAACTTGCTCCTACGGAAAAGTGTGAATGCAACCTGGTTAATGCTCATGAAACAGAGCGTGAAACCATTCGTGTTCACGATTTCCTCTTCGGTTTGGATGACATTCATGGTTCGGTGCGATCTCAAATTTGTGCTCAAATCCCATTACATGACCTCGACACCGTTTACCAAACAAATTGTTCAGACGAAACCGTCCAGCTAAACCGCTAAAACCGATACTTCCGGCCGTGTTAAGTTTTGCTGCTCAGCATCATCGCAACCACCCACGGCGGATTATACTCGATCCAACCACGACACCCTCGACAAAACAACAACTATCGACCTCCGAATCCAGATGCAATACTACATGCAGCTAGCTGCGGATCGACTAGGACATCGCGCTACTTCTTTGTTTTCGTGTTATTGGCTCCGGAATGGTGGGGCAACAGGACCCGAAACGCGTCAAGGAGGACAAGTGACCGTACAGTCCATCGTGGCAACATACAGCTGCAAACGTGCAAATACCTCCAACTCGTTGATTCAGAACGAGATTGCTGCTATATAACTCTGACCGATAACAGATCGACAAGGATATCTAGGGTTTCTCTGACGCACAATGGAAACGTTAGTAAACTAATCAAATCGTAGCGAAACCAAATCATAGGATGGGAACGTTAAGTGGTAAGAACAATGATCCTATTTGATCCTGAGCTCAGCGCCACTCATCATAATGCTGGTCGCTCGACCTACTCACATGACATACACGAGTCGTTCCGTAGAGCATTTCCGGTTTCGGTACAATTTACGCGGCTGGAGCACACGTCCTCACTACACAACGAGGAACTATAGCGAGACTTACTTCATACTACCACTTAAAAATGTGTATTATGTGAATGCTTCACACGAACGCTGATATCGTGTGGTCAACTACTTACGGATAATTCTATTGTGGCCAGTCACTGATAAACTTATAATCTTGCAGGCGCATCACGCGACACTGATTGGAGCGGGTGAACCCAGGAAGAGGGACTGTATTTATTCCGAGGTTA
>CAJHQP010011565.1:0-14818 GCA_905132765.1 Moricandia arvensis
AACAATAATGGCTCTAACCGGTTACACAACACCAAGGAAGAGAAGACACCTTACCTCTAAGGAGGATCTAAACGTTCCAGAAGGACAACAAGTCCTATCCAAGAGAGAAGAAACCAAACCATGCAGTGCTGCATTGACAAGGGCAAGTCAATGGTTGAAGCCTCTCTAGTTCCAGAGCTCGTGATGTCAAGTGTTCAAGTTCGCAAGGAAGAGGTCATTATGCCAATTAATGTACCAACAAGAGAAGTCATGATCTTGCTGGAAGATGGGGAGTATGCCCTCAGAAGAGATGACAACACCGAGTCTGACAAGAAGACACTGAAGAAGAACATGAAGAAGGAACGCAGTCCAGGGGAAGCTTTAGTAGCAACGAAGGCTTCTAAAGCTTGCAAAACAAGGCTGAGGAGCTAGAGCAACGTGAGAACCTATTCTACACCGCGGTGCTTGCTCCACGGAAAAGTGTGCAGCCTCATTGTTGATGGAGGTAGTTGTGGTGAATGCTGCGAGTGAAACCATGGTCAAGAAGTTGGGATTGAAGGTTCAGAAGCATCCCAAACCTTAACCGGCTACAATGGCTGAATGAAGAAGGCACCATGAAGGTTTCAAGTCAAGTCCTCATTCCCCGAGCCATTGGGAGATATGAAGATGAAGTCTTGTGTGATGTTGCTGCCTATGGAAGCTGGTCACATACTTCTTGGAAGACCTTGGCAATCTGATCGCCGAGTTATCCATGATGGCTTCACCAACAAGCATTCTTTTGAGTTCAAGGGTCGCAAGACTGTCCTGGTTCCCTTGACACCTAAGGAAGTTCAACAAGATCAGATTCAGCTCCAAAAGAAGAAGGAGATTGATCTAAAACCGGCTGGAACTAAGCAGCCAAACTTCTATGCTAACATTGGTGATATCAAAAGAACTCTTTATTCTAAAAAATCTGCTATCTTACTTGTGTTTAAAGAAGCTCTTTTGAACTTAACAGATTCTACACCGGTGTATCCGACTGAGATGGTTTCTCTTTTGCAGGGGTTTCAAGATGTATTCCCAGAAGACAATCCCATTGGTTTACCACCTTTGAGAGGGATTGAGCACCAGATAGACTTTGTTCCAGGATCTACACTTCCAAACCGTCCAGCATACATAACCAACCCGGTTGAGACCAAGGAGTTGCAAAGACAAGTAGAGGAACTCATCGAGAAGGGCTATATCCGAGAGAGTTTGAGCCCATGTGATGTACCAGTGCTCCTAGTGCCTAAGAAGGATGGTACCTGGCGTATGTGTGTTGATTGTAGATCAATCAACAACATCACAGTGAAGTATCGCCACCTTATCCCTAGACTTGATGATATGCTTGATGAATTGCATGGTTCTTGCATCTTTTCTAAGATAGATTTAAAAAGTGGTTATCATCAGATTAGGATGAAAGAAGGAGATGAATGGAAAACTGCATTCAAAACTAAACATGGATTATATGAGTGGTTAGTTATGCCATTTGGATTAACCAATGCACCTAGTACATTCATGAGGTTAATGAATCATGTTCTTAGATCATTCATAGGCATTTCTGTTGTAGTATACTTTGATGACATCTTAGTATATAGCAAGAACTTAGAAGAACATCTAGAACATCTTAGGGCTGTCCTGAATGTTTTAAGGAATGAAAAGCTTTATGCCAACTTGAAGAAGTTCACCTTTTGCACGGATAACTTGGTTTTCCTAGGCTTTGTTGTGAGTGGAGATGGAGTTAAGGTTGATGTGGAGAAGATCAAAGCCATCAAAGACTGGCCGAGTCCAACCACAGTAGGTGAAGTGAGGAGTTTCGATGGGCTTGCTGGGTTCTATAGGCGTTTTGTGAGAGACTTTAGCACCATTGCAGCTCCCTTGACTGAAGTGATAAAGAAGGATGTCAGATTCAAGTGGGGAGAAGCACAAGAGAAGGCATTCCAATGCCTAAAAGAGAAGCTTACTCAATCACCTCTTCTTATGCTTCCTGACTTTACTAAAACGTTTGAAATAGAATGTGATGCCTCAGGAATTGGAATTGGTGCTGTGTTGATGCAGGATAGGAAACCTATAGCATACTTCAGTGAGAAGCTTGGAGGAGCCACTCTCAACTATGCAACCTATGACAAAGAACTCTATGCCTTGGTGAGGGCATTACAAACGTGGCAACATTACTTGTGGCCCAAGGAGTTTGTCATACACACTGATCATGAATCCCTAAAGTATCTAAAAGGGCATAGTAAGCTTAGCAAGAGACACGCAAGATGGGTTGAGTTCATAGAGACCTTCCCATACGTGATCAAGTATAAACAAGGTAAGGAGAACATAGTTGCTGATGCATTATCTCGGAGGTATGTTCTCTTGACCACTCTAGATGCTAAGTTACTTGGATTTGAGCAGATAAAAGATATGTATGATACTGACCATGATTTCAAGGAAGCTTATGCATCTTGTGAGAAGTTTGCTGCAGGGCATTACTATAGACAGGAAGGATTCTTGTTTTATGACAATAGATTGTGTGTGCCTAACTGCTCTTTGAGAGATCTTTTTGTCAGGGAATCCCATGGGGGCAGTCTAATGGGACATTTTGGGATTGCCAAGACCTTAAAAGTTTTGCAGGATCACTTCTATTGGCCGCACATGAAGAGAGATGTGGAGAGAATCTGTGGGAGGTGTGCTACTTGCAAGCATGCCAAGTCCCAAGTCCAATCCCAGGGTTTGTATACTCCTTTACCCATTCCACACCATCCCTGGAATGACATTTCCATGGACTTTATTGTCGGGTTACCTAGGACTAGAACCGGAAAGGACTCAATCTTTGTTGTTGTTGATAGGTTCTCTAAGATGGCACATTCATAGCATGTCATAAGACTGATGATGCATTGCATGTTGCTAACCTGTTCTTTAAAGAAGTTGTTCGTTTGCATGGCATGCCTAGGAACTATAGTTTCTGATAGGGATACTAAGTTTCTTAGTTACTTCTGGAAGACTCTTTGGTCTAAGCTAGGCACTAAACTGTTGTTTTCTACTACTTGTCACCCGCAAACTGATGGACAAACTGAAGTGGTTAATAGAACCTTAGGAACACTCCTGCGTGCATTCATTAAAAGAACTTAAGGACATGGGAAGAATACTTACCACATTGTGAATTTGCATACAATCATGCTATGCATTCTGCTTCTAAGTATTCACCTTTTGAGATTGTTTATGGGTTCAATCCCACCTCTCCTTTGGATCTAAAGCCTTTACCTGAGTGTGAAAGGATCAGTCTAGATGGCAAGAAGAAAGCAGAGATGGTCCAACGGATCCATGAGAAGGCTAGACAAAACATTGAGCAGAAAACCAAGCTTTATGAGAAGCAAGCCAACAAGGGGAGACGTGTGAGGACCTTTGAAGTTGGTGACCAAGTTTGGTTGCACCTGAGGAAAGATAGGTTCCCCAACGAGAGGAAGTCCAAACTGATGCCAAGGGTTGATGGACCTTTCGAGATCATCCACAAATCAATGACAATGCCTACAAACTTGATCTCCAAGGTAAGTACGATGTATCAAATAGCTTCAATGTCACTGACTTGGCTCCTTTTCCTGTAGATGAACCTGATTTGAGGACAAATCCTTTTCAAGAGGGAGGGGATGATGTGATCATGGACCGGATCACTAAGGAGAACAAGGAGGGTCTAGATGAGCCACATGAAGCCACATTGCACCAGCAGCCTGGTGATGAAGCTCTAGCCATTCCAGAAGGTCCCATGACTCGTTCCAGAGTCAAGAAGCTTAAAGAGAATGTTGTTGGATTACTCGCTTCACATCCACAACAAAGAAAGTCTTGGACAAGGTTTGATCCGAGATGTCTTGATCACCATTCAAGCCATCTCTTCATCAAGCTGAGTTAGTGTCTAGGCAAGACACTTGGGTGCGTGCTCTTTTCCTTGCTTTTGGTTTTGTCCCACGAGGTTTTCCGGAGGAAGGTTTTTAACGAGGCCACAACTTGTCTTCACATCACTTAGGCTCTATCTCGGCCCAAGACTAAAGAAGTATTCACATTTTTAGCTTATGTTATTTTAAAACTATGGTTTTCCTTTTCTTTTAATTTCGAAACCCTAGAGAGTATGTTTCTCTGGTTTCTATTATTTAAAGGGCTCTCTAAACCCTATTGTAACCAAGCATCTTTTAATCAAAGAGTTTCTTTTTCTCTCTTGACGGCTCTCTCTCTCTCTAGAAGTTGTCGAGTTCTGGTGTGTAGTAACCAGAGACCTAAGGGTGTTACTTGGTGTGTCATATCCGAGTTAATCATCTAGGAGTATCAAGAGTCCTCTCATCCCTCTTGTGTCACCAATCGATCCAAAACCTTGAAGAACTTGAGTCTCTGATTTGTTCTTGCAAGGATCTATCCATCCCTATCAACCAAAGAGCATCCTAGGGACGCATCAGCGACTGACAGGAACGGCTGAGGGACAAGGAGAACACTCCACGGATTCAAGCTTCTTCTTCTTCCAGAAACATATCTCGAATGGATGTGTCTTCAAGGTTTGGTTTTGAGATGAGAAAGAGTGTGACGATGGCGGAAGATTTAAGCTCAGGTTCTGGTGAACCAGGCTCTGATACCATGTTAGATTTTCAGAGATCTAGGTCGTGTGTGATGAACAAACCCTTTAGGGACAGAGAGAACTCGAAATGAAGAAGAGACTGGATCTGGCTTCTGCTTGTGTTAGCTTGAACCAGAAACAGAGATTAATAGAGAATGAGAGAGATTCGTGAGAGAGTAAGGAACCAGAGATCAAGAGACTCAAGAACAAGTTTATTTCAGGAAGAGGAGAGGGGAAATCCCCCTTACTCCCTTCTCTTCTGCTTTTTGTTTACAATCGACAGAGATGGCCTTTTGTAGCAAAACAAGTAGAAAAATAATAAACCTAGATCCTATGGATAGAAACACTTGAAGAAGAATGAACGGCTGTGATGATCTCTGGATGGAAGGCAATCTGTGTAGTGAAGGATAATAGGTGGAGAGGAGAAGTGTATCTAGACCAGAAGCAGTCTCCATTCAGTATTAGAAATACTTGGCCCTTATTGCAGCTCGCCTTGGTATGTCTTATTGACCAAGCAATGTAGTTGAGACATGTAGTCGACTATATCATAGTGTAGTTGAGCCATGTAGTCGACTATATCATAGTGTAGTTGAGCCATGTAGTCGACCATATCACAGGACTATGTCAATGGATGTGTCTTCCTTGCACCTTCCTTGTTACTGCCAAAGGCATCTTCCACTCCAAATCACACAGAATCATTTCTTGCCTTCTTGCTTTGCACATTTGCCTTACTTTGCACTGTAGACCATCTTCATCATTTAGCCTCAGATGTTCATTTCTTCTCTTCAAGTTAACACTCCCCCTCAAGCTTGACTCTAGTGATCCTAAGTCAAGCTTGGAACCTTGAAGAGCTTCCTCAGTAAAAACCTCACCAAGGAAATATTGACCTTAATGAATAAAGAAGACAAAGAAATGAAGAAGATGAGCTTACTTGGGAGAGAAGGTAGTCTGTACGGAATGACTTGACACACAAGTCATTCTGAAGTGAAGTACAAGGCAAGTTAAGGTCTAGAAAGGAACCAGGAGTGAGGAGCAAGGTATCCCCACGTGTTATACTGTATGAATACATGAAAACCGTATGAATACAGTATAAGGACGTTGGGGAACTCTTGCCAATTCAAATTCAAATTCAAACTAAAGAGGGAGGCTGTTCCTTTCACTTATTTACCTTGTCCCCTTGTCTTCTTGTCTGCTGTCTCCTCTTTGTCGAAATAAGCTCTATATGTATTGTAAAATCAATTCTGAATGAAAGCAAGGAGAAATAAACCTCCTCTTTACTTGTTTACTCTCTCTCTCTTCTCTCACGAATTCCCTGCATTCTCCCTCTTGTTCTTGCTGTTCTTGAGTGTTCTTCACTATATTCTCCATAAACTTACATGGTATCAGAGCTTCTAAGCTCCTAAATCCATTTTTCTTCCGCAAATCTTTTCTACTCTCCATCCTCTTTCATTCTATCCGATTAGTTTCTCAAAATCTCTTTTATTTTTTCAAAATCTTTGGCAAGAACACTGTTTGGCGAGTTCATCAACTGTCTACTTTGAAATGGAGCAAAACAAGGCAATGGTTATTCCCGTCTCTCTAAAGGGAGTTAACTACCTTCTCTGGTCAAGATTGATCAAGAATGCCCTTGGTGGAAGAGGCTTATGGTCCCATATCACTTCAGGGGAAGCGCCAAAGCAAACCATCCAAGGAGAAGATGGCAAGGAGATCGTGGTGGCAGATGAAGGCAAATGGAGTCAAGAGGACTTTATGGTGCTGAACATCCTCCAGAGCTCACTTGATGGTCCCATAATGGAGGCCTACTCATACTGTGAAACCGCAAAGGAGTTGTGGGATACCCTCCAGAAGGTTTATGGAAACATATCCAACCTCAGTAGGGTCTTTGAAGTGAAGAAGGCTATCAACTGCCTGAACCAGGAAGATACGGACTTCAACCAACACTTTGGTAAGTTCAGAGCTCTCTGGGCAGAGCTGGAAATGTTGAGGCCAAATACCACGGATCCAACCATCCTGAATGAGAGGCGTGAGCAAGACAAGGTATTTGGTCTACTCCTCACGCTCAATCCAGGGTACAATGACCTAATCAAACATCTGCTAAGGGCAGACAAGTTACCTACCCTTGAGGAGGTATGTGCTCAAATCCAAAAGGAGCAAGGTTCAGTGGGACTCTTTGGTGGAAAGGGTGAACTTAACATGGCTCACAAAGCTGAAGCCTCAGTGAATAAGGCCTATTTCAAACCAGAGAACCGGCGAGTCACTTGTGAGCATTGCAAAAAGAATGGACATATGAAGAACCAGTGCTGGATTCTTCATCCTCATCTCAGGCCACCATCACGGTTCAACCAGGCTAGAGCACATGAAGCTGTCTATCAGAATGCACAGCCCTTGGTTCAACCAGTGCATCAACAAAACGGAGGGAGAGCCATGAACTCTACTGCCCACATTGCTGGAACATCTACTCAACTCCAACAAGAGGACTCTCTAATCCGCAAGTCAGACATTGAGGCTCTCATAAAAGCTCTCAATGCAAACTCTGGTAACATTAGTAGTAATGTTTATAATGCTTTAAATATCAATCAGCATGACTCTAAAACTGCTAGGCCTTTAATCATAGATTCAGGAGCCTCACACCATATGATAAGAGATGCTAAACTGATTAGTAATGTTAAACCGGCTCTAGGAAGTGTGACAATTGCAAATGGTGATAAGGTACCCATTGAGGGTATAGGGAATTTGAAATTATTTGATAGAGAATCTAAAGCTTTATACATGCCCGCTTTTTCATCTAATTTACTCTCAGTAAAAAGGGCAACTTGTGATCTTAACTGCCATGTGATCTTTAGTCCTAATGAGGTTCAGTTTCAGGATATTGAGACCAGTAAGATGATTGGAAAAGGTGTGAGCAAAGGAGACCTCTATTTGCTTGAAGATACCGAGCTTAAATCAAATTTACCTTATGCTTTTAATTCTGCTTCTGTTTTAAATTCGAGTGCTTTATGGCATGCTAGATTAGGCCATCCTCATTCTCGTGCCTTAGGATTGATGTTACCTAATATGTCTTTTAAGAATGATAGCTGTGAGGCTTGTATTCTTGGTAAACATTGCAGAACCGTTTTTCCTAAATCAAATTCTATTTATGAACATTGCTTTGATCTAGTTCACTCAGATGTCTGGACTGCACCTTGTGTATCTAGGGAAAACCACAAATACTTTGTCACCTTTATAGATGAGAAATCAAAGTATACTTGGCTGACCTTAATCCAATCTAAAGATAGAGTGTTAGAAGCCTTTATTAACTTTCAAAGCTATATCACTAATCATTTCAATGCCAAGATTAAGATTTTTAGGTCAGACAATGGTGGTGAGTACACAAGCCACGCTTTCAAGAACTATTTAACCAGACATGGAATCATCCATCAAACCAGTTGCCCATACACACCTCAACAAAATGGAGTGGCAGAGAGGAAGAATAGACATCTCATGGAGGTTGCTAGGAGTATGATGTTCCACACTAATGTCCCAAAACGGTTTTGGGGTGATGCTGTGGTATCAGCATGCTACTTGATCAATAGAACACCTACACGGATCCTCCATGACGTCTCTCCCTATGAGGTATTGAATAAAACTAAACCCTCCCTTGAGCATTTGCGTGTGTTTGGATGTCTCTGTTTTGTTTTGATTCCAGGAGAACAAAGAAATAAACTTGAAGCAAAAAGTGTCAAAGCCATATTCATTGGGTATTCTGCAAATCAAAAGGGATACAAGTGCTATGTACCAGAAACCAGGAGGGTAATGGTCTCAAGGGATGTTAAATTTGTGGAGTCAAAAGGGTATTATGATGAGAAAAGCTGGGATAACCTGAAAAATCTCTCACACACCCCATCCGACAGAGCAACTAACTTGAGAATCATACTGGAGAGCCTTGGTGTTCAACAGCCTTTGGAAAATGAGACTCCAAGAAAGGTTCTTCATCAAACCGCAGATACAGCTCCAGAGGGTTTCCCGGTTGATCCTGAGGGGGGCAACCAACCAGAACCAGAAGGAACAATACAACATGAAGGTTCTGAAAGTCATGATCAACCTGATCACCCTCAAGACCATGAAGATGAGGACACTGAAGAGCAAGTGCAAGTACAACCACTAAGAAGAAGCACCAGGATTAGGCATGATCCAGAAACCTGGAAAAATAAAAGGGTATACTTCAATGCCAATGTTGTTGCTCATCCCACTCAGGCAGTTTGCTCCTTGGCTCAATATCCACAAGAACATCAAGCCTTCATAAGCAACGTAGATCAAGAGTACCTTCCAAGAACTTATGAAGAGGCAATGGCAGATGATGAGTGGAGAGCATCAGTTGAAGATGAAATCAATGCCATGATCAAGAATGATACATGGTTTGAGACTGAACTCCCCAAAGGAAAGAAAGCAGTAACAAGTCGCCTCATCTACACCATCAAGTATCTAGCTAACGGAAAACCAGAAAGGAAGAAGACAAGGCTGGTAGCAAGGGGATTCACTCAGACTTATGGAGAAGATTACTTGGATACATTTGCACCAGTAGCAAAACTTCACACCATCAGAATTATACTGTCTCTTGCAACCAACTTGGAGTGGGATCTATGGCAAATGGATGTGAAGAATGCCTTCCTTCAAGGAGAACTAGAAGATGAGGTCTACATGCGCCCTCCTCCTGGTCTAGAAGACATGATCAAACCAGGAAATGTGTTGAGACTCAAGAAGGCCATCTATGGGCTGAAGCAATCACCAAGAGCATGGTACCATAAACTCAGCACTACCCTTAATGGAAAAGGGTTTAGTAGATCTGAGGCAGACCATACTCTATTCACTCTCACCAGCCAACAAGGTATAGTAGTCATCCTTGTGTATGTTGATGATATCATCATCACAGGGAGTGACAAACAAGGTATACAAACCACTAAAGCTTATTTGAAATCTGTTTTTGATATTAAAGATTTGGGTGAGCTAAAGTACTTTCTTGGAATAGAAGTATGCCGATCTAAAGAAGGGCTATTCTTATCCCAGAGAAAGTACACACTTGATCTCTTGAATGGAGCAGGTATGCTTGGAGAGAAACCAGCAAAGACTCCACTGGAGGATGGCTATAAGATCTTGCGTGAGGGGGAGTATGAGGCAACACTATTTGATGATCCAAAACAATACAGAAGACTAGTGGGTAAGCTTATCTATTTAACTATCACTAGACCTGATATCTGTTTTGCTGTGAACCAGGTGAGCCAGCATATGCAAGTGCCAAAGGTTCATCACTGGAAAATGGTGGAGAGGATACTCAGATATCTTAATGGAGCTCCTGGACAAGGAGTATGGATGGGATGTAATGGCAACACAGAAGTAGTAGGATACTGTGATGCTGATTGGGCAGGAGACAGAAATGATAGGAAGTCCACTACTGGCTATTGCACCTTCATTGGAGGCAATTTGGTAACCTGGAAAAGCAAGAAGCAAAAGGTGGTTTCATGTTCAAGTGCTGAAGCTGAATATAGAGCCATGAGGAAGCTCACAAACGAGCTAGTATGGATCAAAGGATTACTCAAAGATTTGGGAGTCGAGATCACTTCTCCAATCACAATGCATTGTGACAACCAAGCAGCCATTCACATAGCCTCAAACTCAGTGTTTCATGAGAGGACGAAACACATTGAGGTGGACTGCCATAAGGTGAGGCAAATGGTGATCCAAGAAGTCATATTGCCGTGCTACACAAGGAGTGAAGATCAGTTGGCCGACATTTTCACTAAAGCCGCAAGTACCAAGGTGTGTGAGTCCATTTATCCTAAACTTGGACTCACTGACATTACCAAGGCATAATCCTCTTAGCCATGGAACTTCTACTCTTTCCTTAGTATGTTTTTGTCCCGAAAACAGGGTTTTGCATATTAAGGTTTTAATGAGGGAAGTCTTCATGGTTTCCAAGCTTGATCATTGCATTGGATCAAGCTTGAGGGGGAGTATTGACCTTAATGAATAAAGAAGACAAAGAAATGAAGAAGATGAGCTTACTTGGGAGAGAAGGTAGTCTGTACGGAATGACTTGACACACAAGTCATTCTGAAGTGAAGTACAAGGCAAGTTAAGGTCTAGAAAGGAACCAGGAGTGAGGAGCAAGGTATCCCCACGTGTTATACTGTATGAATACATGAAAACCGTATGAATACAGTATAAGGACGTTGGGGAACTCTTGCCAATTCAAATTCAAATTCAAACTAAAGAGGGAGGCTGTTCCTTTCACTTATTTACCTTGTCCCCTTGTCTTCTTGTCTGCTGTCTCCTCTTTGTCGAAATAAGCTCTATATGTATTGTAAAATCAATTCTGAATGAAAGCAAGGAGAAATAATCCTCCTCTTTACTTGTTTACTCTCTCTCTCTTCTCTCACGGATTTTCTCCATTCTCTCTCTTGTTCTTGCTGTTCTTGAGTGTTCTTCACTATATTCTCCATAAACTTACAGGAAAACCCTTTTTGGGATAAAACCTTGATGAGGGAAAAAGAGTAAAGTCCTCAAGTCCTAGGGATTGGCCAGTGTGGTTGGACACAAAGGACTCTGGATCATGGCCTAACTGGCGCAGCAATGATCAACACATCATGCGCACTCATCAAACTCAGCTTGACCTCTTCATAGACCCGGTTTGGGTCTCCCCCTCTCAACTGACTTCATACCTACCTTAGAGAAGCTAGGAGATGACCAGATCATCTTCAGTGAGGCTCAAGCTCTTGCACGGATGGTGAGGAGTGGCTGCACAGAACCGCCACTTGAAAGACTTCTCTCAGATCATGAAACCCATTCACAACTTTCTTCCATATTTGAATTTGAATCTGGTAAAACTCTCTACCAACGGTTTCCTTAGCTTCTAGAGACCCTCAGCTCGTGTTCCCATCAGTATCTTGCCTCCCAAGGCAAGTTAGGTCATAGTAGATTGCTTGTGATCCAAGTATGTACAGACAGCCTTCTTTCTCTCAAGTAATCGGACTCTTCTCTTCTTCTTATCTCTTTATTTCATTCCAATATTCTTCTCTTGATTTTCTTTGGCAGGTCATCTTGATCACACTCAGCCATGCTGATGTGATCATGGACCAGCCAACTAATGGAGATGATGAGCTGATGGACAAACCAATTGATGAAGATGCATTGTCTATTCCAGAAGGACCTATGACTCGTTCCAGATCAAAGAAGCTCAAGGAATCTCTTGGAGGATTACTTAAGATGTCACTCATACAAGAAGATTGTCTTGGCCGAAGCTTGATCAACCAAGACACCCTCACCACCATTCAAGCTATCCCTTTATCAAGCTGATCATCAACTAGGCAAGCAACCTAAGTGTGCTCTTTTCCCCTACCTTTGGTTTTGTCCCAATGGGTTTTCTAAAATTAGGTTTTTAACGAGGCCTTAGTTTGCTTCACAAATCACCTAGTTGATGTATCTTAGGATATGCATAATATGTATGCATATTAGGACCGACCACATTTCTATCTTAGTTTAAGTTTAGACTATGGTTTTTATTTCATTATGATTCTCGAAACATAAAGGAGCATGTTCCTTGGTTTCTATTTAAACTCGTGTAAACCTCATTCTAAGGCACGCAGTCTTTTAACATAAACCTTTTGTATTCTCTCTTTCTCTCTGATCTTTGTCGAGTGCAAGAGCTTGCTGGTGAGTCATATCCGGCGACTAAGGGTTCTAGTTTGGTGTGCATATCCGATCTAGTGCCTAGGAGTATCAAGGAGATCTTCCACACCTCTTTGTTGTTGGAATAAAGAAGGAAGAAGTACCAGCTGAGAATGAAGGTCGCTTGTGCAAAGATTGTGCAAAAATAATCATGTGCAAAGTTTGTACAAAAAGATTATTTTGCACAAGATTTGCACAAGAAATATAATGAAGTGCAAAGTTCGGGTCAGCCTCAAACCACCCAAAGATCAATGTGCAAAACAAGGGTTGAAGATAATCTTTTGGTGCATAGTTTGTGCAAAAGAATCCAGACCAATGTGCAAATCTCGGGTCATCTCATCTCGACCAGAAACCAAGTCACTGGCGCCAAGGAAAGTTTGAATTCAAATGGAGCCAAGATGAGGAAGTCACATGCTGAGCTTAAGAGCTGTTAGGACCTGTCATTGTCCCTCATTCTGGATGGGCCCAGCCTGTTCCAGCCAGTCTGCTCTTCTGATTCCCCTTAATATAGTTGTTTATTTAGACCACAGTTTATTCATTATTTATTTGTCTTTGTTGTCTTGTTGTTTCTTTGGCTATATTAAGCCCTCCTTGTCCACGAAATTCATTAAGCTGAATGGGGGAGTTCCCCTTTCTTCTTCACCATTCTCTGGTTTCATTCTCTCTCTATTCTCTGGTCTTTTGATCCTAATCTCTTATACTCCTCCTAAATCTCTCTTATTCTCCAATACTCTCCATTGCAGTCTCTTTGATTCTCACTTACTCTCTTCATACTCTTCCTCTTAGTTTCGACCATAATATTTTTCTACATCACTCTCACACCTAAATCCATATATTCTCACATGGTATCAGAGCTCCCAAGCTCCTGAAACTCACAAAGCTTCCGCAAATCAAGAACAAGCTCACTCTCATTGCTGTTTCAAACCATTGGAGAAGTTTCTGTCTTGTTGGTTGTTCAATCTGTTCAAGAGGAAGAAGACTGCAAGCATGGCGTGTCCAGAGGCTTCCCAAGGTATATCATCCTTCCTCCTGTTCAGCATGAAGATATCTCTTGGAGAAAGAAGGTGTTGGAGCTGTTTGGCAAGCAAAACTCGAAACCATGTCTGTACCAGCGATTTTCATGTTCTTCCAAGATGGAGTCTCTCACTGTGTTCCAGAAGGTGGCGCCTGGTAATCAGGAAGCAAGGAGGGGTGTAAAGCATGAGAGGTTCAAGGGGAAAGCACAAACAAAGAAATGGAGTTGGGTAGAGAACCCAAAATCCAAATCTCCCAAAGTTCAAGTGAACCATGTCCCTTGGAGGTTCAAGGAACCAGCTCAGGTTCCTTGTTTGTAAGTTAAATCTCTTTCCCTTGAGTAAAGCTCGTGTCTTTGTTGGATTTTCACAAGAGTATGTGGATCTGGGTTTGTGTGTGATGAACAAGCCTTTAAGGCAATGATGAACACGAGATGATGAAGAGAAAGGGTTCTGGTTTATTTGTATGAACTTGAATCAGAATCAGAGAGTATGAGAGACTTAGAGAGATTAAAGAGACTAAGAAAGAGAGAGAGTTAAGAAGGATTCGATCCAAGAACTACAAGCTTTTTATTTCTGGAAGTGGAGAGGGGTTTTCCCCCTTACTCCCTTAAGGTTTACAATCGACAAGCACAGCCTTTATATAGGCTTACAAGAGTTGTAAATCAGAAACCTAAATCTAATGGTTCCTATTAACTTAAGAGGATGGATGGCTGAGATGGGAGTAGACTGGTCGCTGAGGAGCTGGTGCAAGCTGTAAAGGAAGAAGGCTTGACTGAGATATGTGGAGGAGAATGGCTTGGTTTGAATTGCATGGCCAGGATTAAAAGCGGGTGGATAGGGCTGGAAAGTAAAGCACTTTTCTACTTTCCAGCCTGTCTCTTGGACCACAAAGATGCCATAGTATATTCCTTATCCACCAGACCCTCCAACGGTCACAGAGACTCACTCCTCCGAGCCCACACAAAGCACAAACAACTCATGGCCCATTTGGTTCTTCTTTTTCGCCCATGAGCATCTCTTAGTGCCTTGTGGCAGAAGTAACCATGGAAGGGGAATGTACGGACCTCCTGTCCGTACACTTTGTGCCCCAATAATGCACCAACACCAAATAGGCTTAGATGGACGAGTTAAGATGAGTTTGGGTGAGATGGTCCGTACGGTACGGCCGTACCATCCGTACAGTCCGTACCGTCCGTACTACTCAACCCTAATTTTGCACACTCGCCCATTTGTAGCCTAACTCCTCCACAACCTTCTTCCATGTCTTGTGAACCCATATTGGACTCTCTCTTTGCTTTGTATAAGCTTCTGGACCCTCCTAAAGTCTCAAACACTTCTCCGGAGGTCTTGCCCTATTCTTGCACCAAAGACCATCTACACTCTCAAAGCTTGTTGTATCCATTTCATCTCTTCAAGTTAACACTCCCCCTCAAGCTTGACTCTAGTGATCCTAAGTCAAGCTTGGAACCTTGAAGTCACTCCTCATTAAAAACCTTATGAGAGAAAACCCTCCTTAGGG
>CAJHQP010011566.1:0-14817 GCA_905132765.1 Moricandia arvensis
GAGAGAGATCAATCTTTCAGCAACCCCATCTGGCTGTGGGTGTAAGGGACAGCTGGTCTGATGCACTATTCATGCTTATCCGAGGTGATTCTTGAAGGCATGACTGGTGTCATCACTCCATTATCAGACCTTAGTACCTCACAGTAGCATTGTAGATGGTTAGTAACATAATGCTTGGAAGTTATTTTAAAGCATCAGAACTCTATCCTTAATGAGCAAAGTGATCCAGTGTATTTAGACTTCAGCAATGAATGTCACAAAATACTCTGATTGTCCCTAGACACACACTGGGATGTCAAACGTCAGATGAAGCTAGATCAAAGCAGTCCCATTATATAGTTTCAGATGCTGGAAAACAGTCCTACAGTGCTTCCCTAATATGCAAGCCTCACACTCTCTAAATGATTGAATGATAAAGGCAGGAAGTAATGCAGTTCTATGCTCGAGTATATGAGATGACCCAACCTAGCATGCCAGTACATGCTTTCATCCTATCAGTAGCACTACCTTAACACAACAGAGTTAAAGGGTTTAGAGAGCTTAGTTGTGTGAAGTGTAGACGCTCATTTTTGACATCTCGCTTCTACCAATAACTTGTCAGACTCCAGGTCTTGAAACTCCATCCTCAGTGCCGTGAAGACAACTCTTGACAATTAAGGTCCACTGTTGCCCTCCTCACACATATCAAATTGGATGTAAACCTTGGCAGGTAGAAAGCAGCTGAAAGTCCTTCTCAACAGTTTCAGAGTTTCCTATCCCCTCTATTGGCAATCTGCATGCATCCATTGCTATCTGAACACTCCTGTAGTGGCTTTAATGTACACTCACTCAAGCTCCTATCACTGATCATGTGATGCGTTGCTCCAGAGTCAAGTGATGATAGGCGTAGTGATCTCTTCATAGCATGGACTGTCCTGCTGCGCTTCTTGGCAGTGACCAAGGCCTTGGATTTCCTTTATGTATCCTTCCCATTCCTTCCTGGTAACCGAAACCATCAGCTCCTGTTGTCTCCTGATGTCTCATATCCACTTTCTTCTCCACTGAGCTACCCATGTAGGCAGAGTAAGAGCACTCTCCTCTAATCATCTGTTGCACAGCTTTCTTGGCCATTTTGACCTCCATATCTCCTTTTAACTGACCAGCCTTTCTACTCTTCCTTTGAGTATTTTTCCTTCTGATCCAAGTCATGGAAAGTCTCCTCAGCCTTCCCTTCTTGCATCTTGCACCATTCCAAATCAAAGTTTGTTTCTTGTTTCTTCTTACACATCTCATGGTGTATGCTGAACAATTCTTCTGGAGTTCTTCCTTTCTTTTTCTCAGATTGGATCTACTCCCATAAGCTGTTACAATCTCACCCCTTGTACTGATTTCTTGAACAGCTCTTTCTTCATACTTCAGACTCCACGCCTGACCTTCTTCTGTAGCCATTTCTCTTAAAGGTGTCTCCTTTACATGACTTCTCCACAGCATACAGCTTCCCAAAGCTGCCTTTGCCCATCTGGACCAGATTCCACCATTTTCCTCTTCAGTCTTCACTGAAAACTAGATCTTTGCTTTCTTCACTGTTGAGACTAGTTGTCTTCATCAGAAAGACTTGACCAAACCCAGAACGCCAAAAGCACTCAAGAACACCAAGAACTCTCAAGAACACCAAGAACACTCAAGAAAGAACCCAGATTTTTCGAAAAATAAAAAAAAAACAGATCTGGAAAAGCTTGAGTCTTTATGAAGCTGAAGAACACTCGAGTTTCAAATCCAGGAAAGGTTGAGACTTTGAGATGAATCAACCAGAAAAGACTTTAGATCTAGTGAAAGAAAGCTTCAAACTTCAAACTTTCCTTGAATCTCTAGAAAGTTTCAACCTTTACTGTTAAATGAAGAACACACACCCAGATTATCAGTAACCAGGCTCTGATACCATGAAATCTTTAGAGAAAAAAACAGAGAATAGGGAGAATAAAGAGAATAGAGAGAATGGAGAGAATACTCAGCTTCTTATTCTCATTTTCGTGGCTTTACAAGAGTTTTAAAGACAGATAGAAGAGAGAGAGAGAGAGAGAGAGAGAGAGAGAAACATAAGTGCATGACAGCTGTTTTCCAGCAGATCTAGTTTTGAATTTCAAACTGCCTGAGTCTTCTTCAAGTCTTCTTCCTCTCTTCTCTTGATCTCTTCTTGGTATTAATGTCTTCATGTACTCACTTATTTCAACACTAAGGAGAACAAGGAGAGTCTAGATGAGCCACATGAAGCCACATTGCACCAGCAGCCTGGTGATGATGCTCTAGCCATTCCTGAAGGTCCCATGACTCGTTCCAGAGTCAAGAAGCTTAAAGAGAATGTTGTTGGATTACTCACTTCACATCCACAACAAGAAAGTCTTGGACAAGGTCTGATCCGAGATGTCTTGATCACAATTCAAGCCATCTCTACATTAAGCTGAGTTAGTGTCTAGGCAAGACATGGGGTGCGTGCTCTTTTCCTTGCTTTTGGTTTTGTCCCACGAGGTTTTCTGGAGGAAGGTTTTTAACGAGGCCACAACTTGTCTTCACATCACTTAGGCCCTATCTCGATCCAAGGCTAAAGAAGTTTACATTTCTATTTCATTTTAAAGCTTATGTTAAAGTTAAACTATAGTTTCCTTTTTACTTATTTCCGAAACCCTAGAGAGCATGTTCTCGGTTTCTCCTTATTTAAACTGGTCTCTAAACCCTATTATACTCATCCATCCTTTAATCAACGAGTTATATTTTCTCCTTGACGGCTCTCTCTCTAAGACTAGTTGTCGAGTTTCTTTTGGTGTGTAGTATCCAGGAACCTAAGGGTGTTTGCTTGGTGTGTTATATCCGAGTGATTCACCTAGGAGTATCAAGAGATCCTATCATCCCTCTTGTGTCACCAATCGATCCACAACCTTGAAGAACTTGAGTCTCTGATTTGTTCTTGCAAGGATCTATCCATTCCCATCAACCAAAGAGCATCCTAGGGACGCATCAAGTGGTATCAGAGCTACTTTGGTTGGGAAGTACTCGTTTTCTCTCTTGTTATTTCTGTTTCATCCGTGTTTCATCTCTATCATCTTATTAAGCAGTAGTTCTAATTTGTTTAGGGATGCTCGAGTTTCATAAGAGTTTAGACAAGGATTTAAACTTTTTCCTTTTTGCTTGCGAGAAAACCCTAGAGAGAGAAACCCTAGCCGCCTAAGTTCTTTGCTTCTTAGATCACTTTGTTTCATCTGTTAATCTTGTTAATCACCTTGAACATGTTAAACTTGAAGAAAGAAGTGGAGCCAAAGGAAGAGTTGAGATGAGTTTGGGTCTGGTGCAAAGTTAGGGTGAAACCTCCGGAGATTGTCTACAAGGCATTAGAAGTGTCTAAAGGTGTTGAGAAGTGCTCTGAAGGTTGTGCAAAGATAGGGCCAAGTCCAGAGGGACTTAGAAGGCTGTTAAGGAGCAAATAGGAGAATGTGCAAAGTTAGGGCGAGGCCGTACGGATTTGGTACGGACGGATGTACTCGGACCGTACGGATCCGTACGGACCAGATCGACCCGAAACTTTCACACTCAACCATTTGAGAAGATTTGAGACTTGTGCAAAAATAGGGCGAGGTACGGACCGTGCAAAAATAGGGCGAGGTACGGACCGTGCAAAATAGGGCAAGGTACGGACCGTGCAAAAATAGGGCGACCCAAAGATATCTCATTATGGCTTTAAAGATGTTTGGGGAGTTCGTGCAAAAAAAGGGCAAAACGGTACGGCCCGTGCAAAGTCCGGGACTAAAAGACAAGCTTCTGATCTTTAAGAGAAGAAGACAAAAGCTTAAGAGAAGAAGACAAAACCTTTAAGAGAAGAAGACAAAGAGTGAGCTGGCATGAGCTGTCCAGAAGCTGTGTAGGGGACCATGTATCTGGACAGATACATGGGAACATTCATGGGCGCCTATGAGGAGCCAATAAGGAGCCAGCCTTACCTTTGACCAACCAATCAGCTCCCATCACTCAGATTGCATCAAGACCAGACCTAAGACTCAATCTCACACGTCCATCCTTTCATGCTTCAAGTATTATCAGCCATTAGATTTAGGTTTATGTTTCAGCCTTGAAAAGCATATAAAAAGACCCATTGGGCGATTTGTAACTCTCAAAGAGAGTAAGGGGGATTTCCCCTCTCCTTCATAATAAACAAAGTGTGTTCTTGGTTTAGAAACCCTTAATCTCTCCCTTTCTAGTCTATAATCTCTTAATCTCTCTAAATCTCTGTTTCTATTCCAAGTTCATACTGTTCTTCATCAGACCTTTCTCATATCAGTTCAAGCTCTCATTTCGCCCTAAAGGGCTTGTTCATCACACACACGACCTAGACTCTGATTTTCTCACATGGTATCAGAGCCTGGTTCATCAGAACCTGGTTGTTCCTTCCGCAAATCCATCACAAATCCTGCCTCATCTCAGATCCAAGCCATAGAAGACTGTCCATCCGGTTCTGTTCCATCCAAAAGATGATATCTGAAGCCATGGCGGTTTCTAATGGCCTCTCCTCTTCTCTCCTGTCCACTAAAGGCGTGTCTCAACTCAGTTCAAAGATGAAACCTTTCAAGAAGAAAGCTTTCTCATTGTTCCTGAAGCTGGCGACTTGGAAGGTGAAGAAAGGTGGAGTCTTTTTGAGTTGGGGTTTCAAGGAGAAGGTCTTGACCACAAGGAGAAGGTGTTGGGTGACGATCCAGCTCTCTTACCCACCAGAGTCATGACCTGTAACCAAGGAGGCTCAAGGAATCAGCTCAGATTCCTTGGTTGTAATCTAATCCTAACTCTCTTGATATGAGCTTGTGATGATATCTGGTTGTTGTGTTGTGTTCTGTTGAATCCGTGGAAAATGATTTGAAGCTGCTAGATGGTATTGTCTAGGTTAATCCCAGGATGCTCTTGAGTCTTATTTGATGTTGAGAAATGAAATGCTTTTCCCCGGTTCTGTTATGAGTTGTGTTAGGATGTTAGATGTTGTTCTTAATCCTCTTAACTCTCATAAACTGAAATCGCCTAAGGTACTGCTTTGTCTGATGTTGAGTGATGTTAGTAATGCTTAATCTCAGTTATAAATGGTGCTTACTAGGATGTTAGATGGTAATATCTGAAGCTGTTGCATTCATGAGTAGAAACTGATTGAAGATTAATGCTTGCTGTGTTGTTACTGCCTTAAGGTTTGATGCTTCAAGACTCATGTCTATGAATGCGGTTAAGGCAGGGTTGTTTGCCTAAATGCTTAGTAGTGTATCTTGGCCGGATCATGCTTAGTGTTTAGAGAATGGAAGCTTGCATTAGATGGATCTTAATGTAATAAGAGGTCATCTAAGTGCAAAGCTAGTAAGACATTGGCAAAAGCCAATGCATTGTGTCTTATCTTTGCTGGAGTTTGAGTGTTGTTTCAGGTTCACAAAATGTGCTCTTGGTGCACCATACATCCGAGTGAAAGAGGAAGACTAATCCCATTGGGAATGGTTGCTGGAGTGTATGTGGATACACTAAGCAAGTGATCATCACTTAAGTCTGGAGGAGACTGATGATCAGAAGGCATTGGAGTTTAAAGGGGAGGGTTGATCAGTGGTTGAATGCGCACTCCATGAGATGTTGCGCTCCTGATCTTAAGGCTCACTTAAAGCTTGGACACATAACCGATCCAAGCTTGAGGAGGAGAGCAAAGTGAGCCACCTGATGATCCTGTAGCTCAATGATCTGTGTTACTCAAGGACCTTGCATGCTGATCTAGAAGAGATCATGCCGTAGTGAGGGAAGAAGAAGGTCACTCAACAAGCTATGTGAGGAGTGCTTGTTGAGTGGACTGAGGTATCTCCTCTATGCAATGGCAATGGAGTGGAGATCAAGCATCAAGTCTGAAGAAGATGGTGGTGCCCTCCACAAGGCTTTTCATGGAGTTAACATGCGCTCACCATTCAAGCTTGGAGCTTCACTATACTCGGTCTCAAGCTTGAGGGGGAGTGTGGATGAGCTTGCATGATAAGAGAAGGAGCTTGGAAGCTCAGTCAGTGAGGATTCAAGTGGCGGTTCAGAGCAGCCACTCCTTACCATCTAAACAAGGGAGTAAACCTGATCTTATCTCTTTATATATTCATGATAGTTTTATCTCTTGAGAACTGATACACTTGTAGAATGATGTATCACGTACCTTACTTGGATACTCAAGAAGACACGAAGAAGCTAGGTGTGTGATCTGACCTGATGGAGAAGGCGAGAAGCCATGAGAGAAGGGAAGACTCAAGCTAGCCCCAAAGAAGAGTTCCGAGAAGGAGTTGGTGATGTGCAATGAAGCCAATGAGTTGCACATCACGGTTAGGCCATGATCCAGGGTCTTTGGTGTCCATCACACTGATGAGAACACCAAAGACCCACTGGCCAATCCCTAGGCCTTGAAGGCTCTACTCTTTTCCTTATGAGGGTTTCTCATAAGGTTTTTAATGAGGGAGTTCTTCAAGGTTCCAAGCTTGACTTAGGATCTCTAAAGTCAGCTTGAGGGGGAGTGTTAACTTGAAGAAAGAAGTTGATACGCCCTAAATAAGGATCACTCGATCGGTAAGGATTGATATGAACTCCGGAAGGAGAACTGATGGATTGAAGGGTCGCACAAAGGTTGCGGAAGGCCTTTGATATTCCCAACTTCGTTTGATGCTTGATATGACGCACAAGTCCACCAACACGAAGGATTTCTAAACGTTGCCGGATGTGACGCACCGGTCCAACAGATTAGAGAGATCTCTTGAAGCTAACCACACCAAGAAACCAGGAATGTTCTAAGCAAAGAACAAAGAGTAAAAACTCATAAAAAGGGGAAAACAATCTGATTTATTTCGTGGCTTGTGAGTACATATTTATAGTAGCAAAAGGTATGTGAAAGGACTTAGAGTTTTGTGGAAAAAGATGAAAAATAGTCAAAATAACTCTTCGGTTCTTGATCTGGTTGAATGACCCTTGGTGTACTTGTCCAGGTTCGTCCGAATCTACTCTGGTCAACAAATGTCCCTTCAGCTACTGTCCAGGTTCGTTTGTACCCAGCGGGTGTACTGCGGTAAGGAGCAGGACGCACTGTGGTATGTCCGTGTGGTTGATTGATGAACTTTTGTGAACGGATGACAACTTTAGTTGAACCAAATCTTCAGTAAGCTTAAGTATCCTTGCCCTTAGAGAGATTAGAAGGATCGATCATCATGAAGTCTTCAATCTGGTCGGAAAAGTCATGTTCATGTCCTTCGGGCCATGCGGTTCGTACCAAACGGGTCAGGAGCGAAGTGTTGTGTCCGTTCTCTGGTTCCACTCGTTGATCTTGAATTCTGACTTGACTGTTGTTCTTAGAATGTCGAATGGGTCGGGAAAGACTTGCTGTGGGACAGTCAATTCGTTCATCAGGTCGTGGTTCCAGCCTTAGGTCATCTCCGGATGTCCGCGGGTTGATCCTGTAGACGACACTGTCCGTTGATCTGGTACGGTTGGACGGGTGAACCTCGGTTGGGCTGTTCTGAACGTCCTGATCACCGTGCTGGGCTGGTTCCATGTCCTGGGGCGCATCATGAACCTCGGTTGAGTCGAGCTGGTCGACAAGATCGCCATCTTGAGCCGTGTCCATGATCCAAGCAGGTCGGTGCTCGAACCGGGGCGTATCATTCC
Source organism: Moricandia arvensis (assembly GCA_905132765.1). NCBI lineage: Eukaryota > Viridiplantae > Streptophyta > Magnoliopsida > Brassicales > Brassicaceae > Moricandia > Moricandia arvensis. Next base: position 7,672 of record CAJHQP010011566.1, read on the forward strand.
CTCCCTCTTCAAAAGGATTTGACCTCAAATCCATTTTACCTGAAACAAAAGAAAATGAATCAGACAAAAAGAATTTTGAAAACAAGTAAAATTCAATGAAGGATAAATTTGGAGAGAAACTTCCTTGGAGTTTTGAACTTATTTCCCTCAAGTATTTCCAATTCCATGTTCCAAAAACACAAGTGTGGTGTCGTTCTCCTCTGCTTGCTTCCATCTGAAACTGATCCTTTGTATCCTGCACTTTCAAAACAACTAGAGAAACCACATCAAATCTGCGAAAGAAATAATCAAAGGGTTTCTCTATCCTTAAGACATCAAAAACAGGATCCAAACTCCTAGGATAATCATCAAGCACGTGGGCAAGCATCAAGCAAGTAAACTGATCACCAAAAATTGTTTTATCAAGTTCAAAATTTGGCCAAGGTGTCAAACTGATAGGAAAAGCAAGAGACAATGCCAAATTTAAAGGATTTTCTTCATGAACGAAATCAAAATAATCTTTTGGTCTACGCAATTTCGGTTCATGCTTGTTCCTACACCAAATCTCTTTCAAAGCACAGCTCAATGAAAACAATTCATGAAAAGGTTTGAGCAAAACGTGTTTCAACCAAGTAAGAATATGTTTCCTCTTTGAAATTCTCGGTTTCAAAACATTTTCATGAAGAGTAGAGACAATCAACTCATGATCCTTACAGTGCTTTTGGTTTAGACAGGAGAATGACTGAGGAAACACCTTTGGTTCATGGAGGATCGGTTTTGGCTCAGGACGCTTCTTTCTTGGTCCTGAATCTCCTTTAGAAATCTGGTACTCGCGGATAGATGGGTTGAAGAACCTCTGATTTGGAAAATTCATAACTTCTTCATCCCTGAAGCTTTTCATGCGATTCCAGGCCTCAATAAATCCCTTTTGAGTTGGCTTTCCGAGAAAATTGGATTCAAGACAAAAGACCTTCTGGTGGCCGAGATATCCTTCTTGGAGTGAACCTCTGTCGCTGACATCTCCAAGGTAGCCGGTTTCAACAAAGCTTCTCCAAAACTCATGTTGGGCACGGTCAATGCTTTCATTTCTCAGAGGCTGAACCTGTATTTCCTGGATACTCAAAACAAACACTAAAATACCAGGATCAAATGTGCAAGACAAATACTTGTTCAAATCATGAATCAAGATATCTTTTCCAAGAACAAGTAGCACATATTTCAGCCTGTCAAGATGCACATTAAAATAAACATTACAGAACAAAATTTTATCACGATATGCAACAATAGTATTCATTCCTAAGACGGGCATATCCTGCTCAACATCTGAACACACAAGCTTAAGTTCAGATTGAGAATTAGCTATCAAAGACTCAAGATGTTTTTCAAAGAAAGTGTTGTAAACCACAATATCATCAAGGCTCAAAACAACACAATTATCTTGAAATGATCTCAGAAAATGCCAAGTCTTATCAGTTTCAAAACACATTAGATCAGGCTGCAAAACAAAATCACAAGAATCAAGATCACAAAAATAATTTTCAGTTCTAAGTGATTCATGTTCTAGCAACTTCTTAACGAAAATTTCGTTCAAGGCACAAGAGGATGCAAATAAATCATCAGTGATCAATGCATGTCTAGAAGAACTCAGATCAAAACTATTTTCTTTGAAAACAAACGAATCAAAAGATTTTCTAATACAAAAGTCAGTTTGTTTCAAATCAATCTCAAGAGACTTTTCAAAATGATCAAAGCCTTTGCTATGCTTCAAGAACTGATCAAAGGTCAAAATAATTCCAGAGTTGATGCCTTTATCATTTTGAAAACGTTTATGATCAAGAAGTTCATCAGGTTTTAAGATTTGAAAAGAATTAATCATGTTATCAAAAACAAAATTTGAAACACAAAATTCTTTCATCTTTTCAAGACTAAAACGAGTTATATCATGAGTACTGATCTTGACAAGCATACCAGGCAGATAATTAATCAAATCAGGTTTCTCACGGTGCTTGTGAAGATCAGGAGGCAAAGGGGCGGGAGATGAAGGAGCAGTAGTTGTGCCGGGGTCAAAGCAAAGATGATTTTCCATTGCAATGGATGTGATGCTTGTTGCTTCTTCATCAAAGACTGGATCAGGTTCGTCCTCCACATCAAAGATAGGATCTGGACCATCATCCAAAGATATCCAAGTGCCAAGACATGGGCATTGATGTGGATAGTCCAGTGGCTCTTCCTCAAAAACCTGTTGAGACAAAACAAGACTACTCGGAAGCTCCGGTTGCAAAACGGTTAGCTCTACATTAGCCTGTTCATTATCAATTTCAAACTCAGGTTCCAGAGAAGGAAGATCACATTTATCATCACAAGTCATCAAACTTTCAATAATCTCGTCATCATATTCATCAAAGGTAGGTAAAGAATCTGAAAAATCTTTAAACTCCTCAACATGGGTTTCAGATTTACCTTTGGGTTTCTTGTTGATGAACAATGATGGCTCGGCTACTGGTGCACATGTGGATGTTCTCTTCTTGTGGCTCTTGCTGACGTCCTTGAGAGCTTTCATCAATCCTTTCTCAAAGTCATCACAGATCTCTTGGATATCAAACTGAAAGGATCGCCTTTTTGGAACAGTTTCGTTTTTGGATTTCTTGACATGATCTTTGCTCCTCCTTTTTGACTTTTCCTGCACACTAACAAACTCATCAAATCTATTTTCAGGATATTTAAAAAGAGTTTGAGAGATAGATGGTCGTGAGAGTTTCTCCTTGCTACTCTCCTTGAGAAGACCAAACATCATAACCTGAAAATCTCAACACCAAAAGTTAGGAAATAAATCCTCACACTCTCAATGTGTTTATCCTCACCCACACACGTGTTTCACTCTGATTTTTAAGGTAATCACTCAAGTTTCTTCTCAAAGTTCTAAGAAAGACAATCCAAGTTTCCCAATGGGTTTTCCAAGCAAACAAGAGGGAATTTCTTAAGATAGAAAGATAAGAGATTTTTGGGGTTTTGAAATCCGCTTTAACCTCCTCAAAGGCCGGATTTCTCCTCGGCCAGCAGGCTTTCTCTTCCACCACCAATCCACAAATCAAACTCTTGATTCTCTTTTCTTTTTTTTTTTTTTTTTTGATCGAGATTTTTCTTTTCTTTTTTTTTTTTTTTTTTTTATATACTAGTGGATGGTAATGAGGGGCCCGGATTTAAGATAGATAGAAGAAGAAGTGTTTGAAGAAATTTAAATGGAAGATGAGAAGAATGGATAGATGATACCGATTGAGTGGCTCTGATACCACTTGATACGCCCTAAATAAGGATCACTCGATCGGTAAGGATGGATATGAACTCCGGAAGGAGAACTGATGGATTGAAGGGTCGCACAAAGGTTGCGGAAGGCCTTTGATATTCCCAACTTCGTTTGATGCTTGATATGACGCACAAGTCCACCAACACGAAGGATTTCTAAACGTTGCCGGATGTGACGCACCGGTCCAACAGATTAGAGAGATCTCTTGAAGCTAACCACACCAAGAAACCAGGAATGTTCTAAGCAAAGAACAAAGAGTAAAAACTCATAAAAAGGGGAAAACAATCTGATTTATTTCGTGGCTTGTGAGTACATATTTATAGTAGCAAAAGGTATGTGAAAGGACTTAGAGTTTTGTGGAAAAAGATGAAAAATAGTCAAAATAACTCTTCGGTTCTTGATCTGGTTGAATGACCCTTGGTGTACTTGTCCAGGTTCGTCCGAATCTACTCTGGTCAACAAATGTCCCTTCAGCTACTGTCCAGGTTCGTTTGTACCCAGCGGGTGTACTGCGGTAAGGAGCAGGACGCACTGTGGTATGTCCGTGTGGTTGATTGATGAACTTTTGTGAACGGATGACAACTTTAGTTGAACCAAATCTTCAGTAAGCTTAAGTATCCTTGCCTTAGAGAGATTAGAAGGATCGATCATCATGAAGTCTTCAATCTGGTCGGAAAAGTCATGTTCATGTCCTTCGGGCCATGCGGTACGTACCAAACGGGTCAGAAGCGAAGTGTTGTGTCCGTTCTCTGGTTCCACTCGTTGATCTTGAATTCTGACTTGACTATTGGTCTTAGAATGTCGAATGGGTCGGGAAAGACTTGCTGTGGGACAGTCAATTCGTTCATCAGGTCGTGGTTCCAGCCTTAGGTCATCTCCGGATGTCCGCGGGTTGATTCTGTAGACGACACTGTCCGTTGATCTGGTACGGTTGGACGGGTGAACCTCGGTTGGGCTGTTCTGAACGTCCCGATCACCGTGCTGGGCTGGTTCCATGTCCTGGGGCGCATCATGAACCTCGGTTGAGTCGAGCTGGTTGACAAGATCGCCATCTTGAGCCGTGTCCATGATCCAAGCAGGTCGGTGCTCGAACCGGGGCGTATCAGAAGTGGAGCCAAAGGAAGAGTTGAGATGAGTTTGGGTCTGGTGCAAAGTTAGGGTGAAACCTCCGGAGATTGTCTACAAGGCATTAGAAGTGTCTAAAGGTGTTGAGAAGTGCTCTGAAGGTTGTGCAAAGATAGGGCCAAGTCCAGGAGGGACTTAGAAGGCTGTTAAGGAGCAAATAGGAGAATGTGCAAAGTTAGGGCGAGGCCGTACGGATTTGGTACGGACGGATGTACTCGGACCGTACGGATCCGTACGGACCAGATCGACCCGAAACTTTTACACTCAACCATTTGAGAAGATTTGAGACTTTACAAAATAGGGCGAGGTACGGACCGTGCAAAAATAGGGCGAGGTACGGACCGTGCAAAAATAGGGCAAGGTACGGACCGTGCAAAAATAGGGCGACCCAAATATATCTCATTATGGCTTTAAAGATGTTTGGGGAGTTCGTGCAAAAAAAGGGCAAAACGGTACGGCCCGTGCAAAGTCCGTGACTAAAAGACAAGCTTCTGATCTTTAAGAGAAGACAAAAGCTTAAGAGAAGAAGACAAACCTTTAAGAGAAGAAGACAAAAGAGTGAGCTGGCATGAGCTGTCCAGAAGCTGTGTAGGGGACCATGTATCTGGACAGATACATGGGAACATTCATGGGCGCCTATGAGGAGCCAATAAGGAGCCAGCCTTCCCTTTGACCAACCAATCAGCTCCCATCACTCAGATTGCATCAAGACCAGACCTAAGACTCAATCTCACACGTCCATCCTTCCATGCTTCAAGTATTATCAGCCATTAGATTTAGGTTTATGTTTCAGCCTTGAAAAGCATATAAAAAGACCCATTGGGCGATTTGTAACTCTCAAAGAGAGTAAGGGGGATTTCCCCTCTCCTTCATAATAAACAAAGTGTGTTCTTGGTTTAGAAACCCTTAATCTCTCCCTTTCTTAGTCTATAATCTCTTAATCTCTCTAAATCTCTGTTTCTATTCCAAGTTCATACTGTTCTTCATCAGACCTTTCTCATATCAGTTCAAGCTCTCATTTCGCCCTAAAGGGCTTGTTCATCACACACACGACCTAGACTCTGATTTTCTCACAGAACACGAGTAGATTAAGGTTGTTTAGGGTGCTAGAAAAGCTTAGAAAAGTTTAGACAAGATTTGAAAAATTTCCTTTTTACTAGAAATCGGCAACCCTAATCTCCTTTTTGCTTGTAGCCGATTATCCTTTTTACTTTTGTCTTGCAGAAGAAGCTTTAGTTTGTTTTATCCTTTTTCCTTTTGGCTTGTCTTGTTACCTAGAAACCTTTTACGGGTTATTTTGTTTACCTTTGTGCAGGAAGCATGGGATCCGAGTGATGCGTCCCTAGGATGCTCTTTGGTTGATGGGAATGGATAATCCTTGCAAGAACGAATCAGAGACTCAAGTTCTTCAAGGCGTGTGGATTGAATGGTGACACAAGAGGGATGGATGAACTCTTGATACTCCTAGATGAACAAACCGGATATGACACACCGATTTAGACACCCTTAGGTCTCTGGATATTACACACCAGAACTCGACACACTTTCTAGAGAGAGAGCCGTCAAGGAGAAAGAATACTCGTTGATAAAAAGTTGGATGAGTTACAATAGGGTTTAGGAACCCTTTAAATAAAAAAAAGAAACCGAGAACAAGCTCTCTAGGGTTTCGGAAATAAGCAAAATGGAAACTATGGTTTAACTTTAACATATGCTTAAAAATAACATAAAATGTAAACTTCTTTCTAGACTTGGACCGAGATAGAGCCTAAGTGATGTGAAGACAAGTTGTGGCCTCGTTAAAAACCTTCCTCTGGAAAACCTCGTGGGACAAAACCAAAAGCAAGGAAAAGAGCACGCACCCCATGTCTTGCCTAGACACTAACTCAGCTTGATGTAGAGATGGCTTGAATTGTGGTCAAGACACCTCGGATCAGACCTTGTCCAAGACTTTCTTGTTGTGGATGTGAAGTGAGTAATCCAACAACATTCTCTTTAAGCTTCTTGACTCTGGAACGAGTCATGGGACCTTCAGGAATGGCTAGAGCATCATCACCAGGCTGCTGGTGCAATGTGGCTTCATGTGGCTCATCTAGACTCTCCTTGTTCTCCTTAGTGATCCGGTCCATGATCACATCATCCCCTCCCTCTTGAAAAGGATTTGTCCTCAAATCAGGTTCATCTACAGCAAAAGGAGCCAAGTCAGTGACATTGAAGCTATTTGATACATCGTACTTACCTTGGAGATCAAGTTTGTATTGAGATGAAGAATAAATAAGCTGGAAATAAAGAAGACAAGACCTCATAATAAACTCGGATGATTGAAGAAGTTTACAAGACGTGACTGCCAAGTAACCAAACCTAAGGAAGAGTGCCTTGGAAGGCAAGGCAAGGCAAAGCTCGCCCAGATTGGCATTTGAATTTAAATTCAAATGCAAATGGAGACCAAGCACACTGCACACTTTAACCTTGTCCCCTCTTTATTTTTCACTTTCACCTTGTCTGGTTTCCCATTATGTTTTGTTTCCCACTCTCTTATATGTCTTAGGCTATTAAAGAGCCATATTGTAACCTGATATCAAGTAAGAAACAGATTCCTCATTCCTTATTCTTCTGTCCACGAAAACCTCCCTTCTCTCTCATGTTCTTCAGTTTGTTCATCATGTTCTTCCTTTAAAAACTCTCTGAATCTCTAAAACTAATATGGTATCAGAGCATTTATGCTCTGAGACCTATTCTCT
>CAJHQP010011567.1:0-14817 GCA_905132765.1 Moricandia arvensis
TCTATCCGTTTATTCTCATGTTCTTATCAATCTTTCAAGAAATGACAAATATCTTCATGATTCTATCCCTACAAACATCTCTCTGAATCCTTATCATCAAGACTAAGCAGTTCAGGCAACAGACAATTAATATTTCCTAAGCGGCAGAAGTAAGACAATTTTTTCAACAGCATGTTTAACACCCTTAGTACAGATTCTAAACTACAAGATTGTGAGAATAGAGATTTAGTAACCAGAGAGTACTAAGTAACCAGAGAGTATAAGTAGAGAGTAGAGAATGATGTAACGCAGAGTATTAGTAGCCAGAGAATGGAGAGAATGATGGCAGAATTAAGTAACCGTGGAGAATAAGTAACCTGGGAGATAGAGATGAGAGAATAGAGAATTGCTCAAGAGTTCTAATGGATAGAGTTTTGCTCTGTTTCTGAGTTTTGCGGAAGCATAAACAGCAGGAGCATCCAATATCTCATCAGAGTTTGGTGCTTATTAGCTGAAACGACAATGCGACGCATTGTATCAATTAATTGCTCACTGATGCTTAGACATGTGCCCACCTGGATATAACTCATGAACAGATGTATTCCAGGGCTGCATACAAAGAACCAACCGAATAACACATGAGCAAGTGTTTTCTGTGGCTTAGACAACATGAATCCAATGGATCTCAAAACAGATTTTGTCCACTGCGTCAAAGCATGCATGCTGCCATAAGAGAAAGCTATTATCCATGGATAAAGCATAAATGGTGAAGCATTTTTGAAATATTTCTCTTCTCAAGCTTGATTCGAGCATACTAACAAGTGTACTGACCAAGCTAACACAATATCAGAGTGGAGAGAAAGGATTTATTTAAACAAAACTAGAGATAAAAGCAGGTGAGTTTATTCGCCAAAGAAGAGCAACAAAGCTTTGATACTCTGTTGGAATTCATGAGATGTTTGTCTCATGTCAAGAGAGTATTCAGTTAACTGTAACTGATCCTATCCAACCACTAGCAACAGGAACTTGCACATTTAGGGAAGCAGACAACCAACTTGTCGATTGAATGCCTGCATACACAGCTTACTATATATAACCAAGAATCCTACACAGTAAACTGCGTTTGTGAAGCAGAAACTCTCTAGTATGAATCTATAATCCTGAGAAGTAACACACACTTAGAGTTTTGTACTTAAGATGAAGAGGATTTTAGCATCAGTAATCTAGAGATTAAGAGAATATAAAGAAGAGTTTAGAGTTGGTTTGACAAGTATTAGGCTGCCTTAAGAGAGCATAGAGTTAAGGCAGCCTCTAAACCCTATGCTTAGCTCCTTACATTGTGAATATTGTTTAGACACAACCAAGAGAGAGAGACACGAGCTAGAGAGAGAGAGAAACTTGCTCTATTGATTCTGTTAGTGCTTTACAGAGAGGCTAGAAGGTCTTTATAGACAATCACTTACAATACAACAATACTAAAACAAGTAAATATAAACAAATAATTCTATAGGGATGAGAAGAGGCCAAAGGGGATACAGCCTAAGTGGGAGGCACGTCCAGCAGCGAGCGAGAAAGCGAAGGCAGAGAGATAGTGACGCAGGTCTGCATGAGTGAAAGTGACGGCCAGCAAGCAGCTCCCCTTAAGCTAACATGTGACTTCTTCCAATTTGAATGAATCTGCGTCAACCCTCTACCAACGGTTCCCTAGCTATCTGGCGACCCTCAGCTCGTGTTCCCATCAGTACCTTGCCTCTTAAGGCAAGTTAGTCATAGTAGATGCTTGTGCATCAAGTCTGTACAAACAGAACGCAGATTGGCTTCTCTTGTATGACTTATCCCTGGATCATCACCATCTTCTTCTTCTAGCGTCATCCCTTTATTTATTTTAATAGCAAGGGACATTCACGCAGCCAGCTATATGGCTGCGTCATAACGCGTATGACATCCAACTTAACCGCAAGGAACAGGAGAGGCATCCTTTCTACCTATCGGCGCTTCTCGTCTACAAGCCGCTGGTCTCTCAGAAGAGTTGATCTAACACCCAGCTCCTATCCGCAGAGTTAAGGAGTAGACGCAACAACCTAAGTGGCGCGCATGTGAGCTAACTTCTTGACCATAGCGGCATAAAGGCAAGGTGAGAAGACCATACTAGTTTCCTAGAGAACTTCAGTAAGATATAAGTCAACGTGATATTCAAGTGCTCAAGGAAGAGAGTCATATGCGCGCTGAACTGTACAACATAGAGCAGTCATGATCTTGCTGGAGATGGAGAGTATGCCTCAGAAGATGCACAACACGCGAGTCTGACCAAGAAGACACTGAAGAGAGAACATGAAGAAGGACCAGTCCAGGGGAAGCTCTTAGTAGCGCAAGAAGACTTATAAGCTTGCAAAACAAGGCTGAGGGAGCTGAGCAGCGTGAGAACCTCTCTACACACCGCCGTGCTTGCGGTCGCAAGGAAAAGTGTGTGCATGCCTCATTGTTGATGGCAGTAGTTGTGTGAATGCTGCGAGTGAAAACCTGGATCAAAAGTTGGGCATTGAGGTTCAGAAGCATCCAAACTTACCGGCTTAAATGGCTGAATAAAGAAGGCAGCCCATGAAGGTCTCAAGTCAAGTCCTTATTCCCTTAGCCATTGGGAGATACGAAGATGAAGTCTTGTGTGATGTGTTTGGCCTATGGAAGCTGGTCATCATACTTCTTGGAAGACCTTGGCAATCTGATCGCCGAGTTATCCATGATGGCTTCACCAACAAGCACTCCTTTTGAGTTCAAGGGACGCAAGACCACTCTGGTTCCCTTGACACCTAAGGAAGTTCAACAAGATCAGGTTCAACCCAAAAGAAGAAGGAGATTGATCTAAATCCGGCTGGAACTAAGCAGCCTAACTTCTATGCTAACATGGGTGATATCAAAAGAACTCTCCACTCTCAAATATCTGCTATCTTACTTGTGTTTAAAGAAACTCTTTTGAACCTAACAGATTCTACCACCGGTGTATCCGAGTTAAATGGTTTCTCTTTTGCAGGAGTTTCAAGATGTATTTCCAGACGACATATCCCATTGCGTTTACCACCTTTGAGAGGGATTGAGCACCAGATAGACTTTGTTCCAGGATCTACTACTTCCAAACCGTCCAGCATACAGAACCAATCCGGTTGAGACCAAGGAGTTACAAAGACAAGTAGAGGAACTCATGGAGAAGGGCTATATCCGAGAGAGTTTTGAGCCCATGTGCTGTACCAGTGCTCCTAGTGCGCTAAGAAGGATGTACATGGCGTATGTGTGTTGATTGTAGATCAATCAACAACATCACAGTGAGTATCGCCATCCTATCCCTAGACTTGATGATATGCTTGATGAATTGCATGGTTCTTGCATCTTTCTAAGATAGATTTAAAAAGTGGTTATCATCAGATTAGGATGAAAGAAGGAGATGAATGGAAAACTGCATTCAAAACTAAACATGGATTATATGAGTGGTTAGTTTATGCCATTTGGATTAACCAATGCACCTAGTACATTCATGAGGTTAATGAATCATGTTCTTAGGTCATTCATAGGCATTTCTGTTGTAGTATACTTTGATGACATCTTAGTATATAGCAAGAACTTAGAAGAACATCTAGAACATCTTAGGGCTGTCCTGAATGTTTTAAGGATGAAAAGCTTTATGCCAACTTGAAGAAGTGCACCTTTTGCATGGATAACTTGGTTTTCCTAGGTTTTGTTGTAAGTGCAGAATGGAGTTAAGGTCGATGAGGAGAAGATCAAAGCCATCAAGACTGGCCGAGTCCAACCACAGTAGCGAGAAGTGAGGAGTTTCCATGGGCTTGCTGGGTTCTATAGGCGATTTGTGGAGAGACTTTAGCACCATTGCAGCTCCCTTGACTGAAGTGATAAAGAAGGATGTCGGATTCAAGTGGGGAGAAGCACAAGAAAAGGCTTTCCAGAACCTAAAAGAGAAGCTTACTCAATCACCTCTTCTTATGCTTCCTGACTTTACTAAAACGTTTGAAATAAGAATGTGATGCCTCAGGAATTGGAATTGGTGCTGTATTGATACAGGATAGGAAACTATAGCTACTTCAGTGAGAAGCTTGGAGGAGCCACTCTCACTATGCAACCTATGACAAAGACTCTTATGCCTTGGTGAGGGCATTACAAACGTGGCAACACTACTTGTGCCCAAGGAGTTTTGTCATACACACTGATCATGAGTCCTAAAGTATCTAAAAGGGTAGAGTAAGCTTAGCAAGAGACACGCAAGGTGGAAATTCATTGAGACCTTCCCAAACGTGATCAAGTATAAAACAAGGTAAGGAGAACATAGTTGCTGATGCACTATCTCGGAGGTATGTTCTCTTGACCACTCTAGATGCTAAGTTACTTTGGTTTTGAGCAGATAAAAGATATGTATGTTACTGACATGATTTCAAAGGAAGCCTATGCTTCTTGTGAGAAGTTTGTTGCAGGGCATTTACTTCAGGCTAGAAGGTACTTGTTTTATGATAATAGATTGTGTGTGCCTAACTGCTCTTTGAGAGATCATCTTTGTCAGGGAATCTCATGGGGGCAGTCTAATGGGACACTTTGGGGGTTGCCAGACTTAAAAGTTTGCAGGATCACTTCTATTGGCCGCATATGAAGAGAGATGTGGAGAGAATCTGTGGGAGGTGTGCTACTTGCAAGCATCAGCAAGTCCAAGTCCAATCCAGGGTTTGTATATACTCCTTACCCATTCACACCATCCTGGAATGACATTTCCATGGACTTTGTGTTGGATTACCTAGGACTAGAACCGGAAAAGGACTCAATCTTTGTTGTTGTTGATAAGGTTCTCTAAGATGGCACATTTCATAGCATGTCATAAGACTGATGATGCATTGCATGTTGCTAACTTGTTCTTTAAAGAAGTTGTTCGTTTTGCATGGCATGCTAGAACTATAGTTTTGATAGGGATACTAAGTTTTCTTAGTCACTTCTGGAAGACAACTTTGGTCTAAGCTAGGCACTAAACTGTTGTTTTTCTACTACTTGTCATCCGCAAACTGATGGACAAACTGAAGTGGTTAATAGAACCTTAGGGACATGCCTGCGTGCATTCATTAAAAAGAACTTAAGGACCATGGGAAGAATACTTACCACACTGTGAATTTGCATACAATCATGCCTATGCATTCCGCTTCTAAGTATTCACCTTTTGAGATTGTTTATGGGTTCAACCCCACCCCTCCTTTGGACCTAATGCTTTACCTGAGTGTGAAAGGATCAGTCTAGATGGCAAGAGAAGCAGAGATGTGTTGTAAGTTTGTTGAAGAACAGAATGAAGAACAGGAAGAACAGGTGAGAGAGGAGGAGTTTGATTCGAAATGTTAGGAGAGAGGGAGAGAGAGAGGTTAACTTGACAGAGAGAAAGAAATAGGAAGGATTCTTTTCCTTAACTTGAAATGGTTCTGATAGGTTACATAAATAGACAAAGGCAGACAAAAGAGATAATAGTAAAATAAGTTGGTCTGTCCAAGAGAAGGGACAGGTCCCCAACGGCCATGAACCTAAAAGAACATGTGAGCTTTACTATTTTTAATTCCCCACTTGTTTCTGCAGCCCAAACGGATACCTTGACCAGTTTAAACAAGTTTGAACTCCTCTTGGTCGATTTGAATTATTTTCCTTGTCTTCCAAGCCAAGTTAGGTCAGAGTTGATTGCTTGGGAGCCAAGGTTGTATGGACAGACTTGTGGAACAAGTCTTGTACGGTTCAACTCCTTTCACTTGACCAGAAATGCCTCTCCTCTCTTGATCTCTTCCTTTTATTAATGTCTTCATGTCAATACTCCCCCTCAAGCTTGACCATAATGTTTAGTCAAGCTTGGAAACCATGAAGACTTCCCTCATTAAAACCATAGTATGCAAACCCATTGGGATAAAAACATACTAAGGAAAGAGTAGAAGCTCCATGGCTAAGAGGATCACGCCTGGGTAATGTCAATGAGTCCAAGCTTGGGATAGATGGACTCACACACCTTAGTACTTGCAGCTTTAGTGAAGATGTCAGCCAACTGATCTTCACTCCTTGTATAGCAAGGCAAGATGACCCCTTGGATTATCACTTGTCTCACTTTATGGCAGTCCACTTCAATGTGTTTAGTCCTCTCATGAAACACTGAATTTGAGGCTATATGTATAGCAGCCTGGTTGTCACAATGCATGGTGATTGGAACAGTGATCTCTATCCCCAGGTCTTTGAGAAGTCCTTTGATCCACACCAACTCGTTTGTCAGCTTCCTCATGGCTCTATACTCTGCTTCAGCACTTGAACATGAAACCACCTTTTGTTTCTTGCTTTCCATGTGACCAGATTGCCTCCTATGAAGGTGCAGTAGCCTGTGGTTGACTTCCTATCATTCTTATCTCCTGCCCAATCAGCATCACAATAGCCAACCACTTCTGTGTTGCCATTACAGCCCATCCATACTCCTTGTCCAGGAGCTCCACTAAGGTATCTGAGTATCCTTTCCACCATTTTCCAGTGATGAACCTTTGGCACTTGCATATGCTGGTTCACCTGGTTCACAGCAAAGCAAATATCAGGTGTAGTAATTGTTAATAGATTAGTTTACCCACTTGTCTTTTGTATTGCTTTGGATCATCAAATGGTGTGTCTTCATACTCCCCCTCACGTAAAGTCTTGTAGCCATCTTCTAGAGGAGTCTTAGCTGGTTTCTCTCCAAGCATACCTGCTCCATTCAAAAGGTCAAGTGATGAAAACCCTTCTGGTTTTGATTCCCTTGACTGATCTTGAGAGTGATTTGAATGGTCACTTCTGGTGGTTACTAACACACGCAGGTTGCTTTTAATGGATTAGACTCGAACTGATGTGGATGGAATGAATGAATGGTTCTTCATAACTGATCTATGGACTGACCAGAACTTGTGAAGAAGTGTCAGTAGATCATGCAGTTTACCCACACAAACAATGATCAAAAGAAAAAGTGCTTTGCAGAGAATTAACTCCTAAGCATACAATGTTCAGAAGCTGAACAAGGGATTCACAGTTTGTAAGAGATTTTTAAACAAAAGGTGAATGATCTTATTGAGGTCGTGCATCATCCTTATATAGTCTTACAAGAATGTAGAAAGCTAGAAATGATGTAGAAAACTAGGAACTTAGGAAACAGAAATGAAGACTAAGACTTTTTGACCACTTTTAAGTGTTTTGTTGAATGGCTCTTGGATGATCATGACCAAGACTTTCTTGCTGAGTCTTTTTTGATATTTCTGGATGAGAATGGGTCAGAAAACATCTGAAAAAAGGCCTGGTCGAATTTGGTAAGAAACAAACCATAATGAATTTGTTATGATAATCTCTCCTTGGGCTGCAACACTTCTTCTTGGGCCCCTTGATCCAAAATAGCTTCATAAGGTTTCTTGGACTTGAATTTCGTGGCTGATCCATCAGAAAGAGATAATGGACCCTTAACTTTGGTTTTGAACTCCTTTTGGGCTGAGAGAAACAAATCTGATCCATCTTTTTCTTTGGGTCAAAAATCACTTGTCCAGCTAGGTCCATGGCAGCTTCAGTGTCACTCCCATCCAGCTCAGCTCTGTTGGAATGAACAAAACAAAGCTGGAGTTGATGAAGAGACCAAGCAAATCAGGAGCAAGCAAATCAAGCATCTGGAACAAGCAGATTTGAATCTGTCCGTACAGTCTTGCTCCACAAGCAACTCATCTTGCCCTAACTTACCTTGCAAGGCAATCAAGTTTGAATGGGGAGACTTAATATGGACGTTGGTAGCCTCCAGAAGTAAAGGGAATCAAGTTTGAATGGAATTACTCAGTTCTGATTTGATTTGGACAAGTAGAAGTCACATGGGTGCTTTGGAGAAGCAGCTGGACCTGTCACTATCACACCAAGCTGAATGTGCCCTCTTCCTCCAGTCACTTTCTCTTCCTCTGGACGTGCCAAACTGTCCATGCCACAGCCTGCTCCACACCAGCCTGTCTCAACCAGCTCTGAACTTCATTTCATAATAGTATTTTAATTTCACTGTTTTATTGTTAGTTTAATGTTGTTGTTTTGTCTAGTAACTTGGCTATAAAGCCCCCTACATGTACCCACGAAATTCCTAAGGAGAATTGAGCCTCCTCCTTCATTATTCTCTCTGGTTCATACACTCTCATATTCTCTCTAAAGTCTCATACTCTCTCATACTCAGAAACTTTCCATAATCTCTCATACTCTATGAAGTGATAAGTTAACTCTTTCCTTCAACAAATCTCTGGTTACTTTATTCTCTTAATCTCTTATCTCTTATTCTCACAAACTCTCAATACTCTCACTCATTATTTCGTCCATCCTTCATGGTCTCTGGTGTATACTAAACCAGAAGATCACAAACACTCTCCATAATCCCATCATTCTCACTTAAACTCTCAAAACACTCTCTCTTTGATTCTCAGTCTTTCTTGTCTAAACTAAACCAGAAGCTATTCTCTTCACCAAAATCATTCTCAAGTTCATTCTCACCATTTTCTCTCTATTCTCACATGGTATCAGAGCATCAAAGCTCCTGAAAACATATTCTCATTTCCGCAAAATCTCTGTCAAAATTTCTCTTTAAAACTACCTTGGATACATCTCTTTATCCACTGGTCCAAAGGTCTTCCAAGAGGGAAGAACTCACCAGAACTCAAGATAAGGGAGTATACCAGTCTGTGAAACATAAGGAAGCTCCAGAAAAGTCAAGCAGCTTCATCCCAAGATCAGTTTCTGATCCAGTTCTTGCAAAACACTTAGCAACACTGTTTTTTCCACTGGTCCAAAACTCTCCAAGATGGAGACTGAAACTGAAATGGCGACTCCAGAGACTTCAAGGGTCAAAGAAGAAACAAAACACCTCCTCTTGTCCAAAATTCTGAAGAAAACCCGTGGAGAAAATCATTTTTGGAGCAAGGTCACTGAAGAAGCTTCAAAGCTTGGCTGTTCAAATTATTCTCTGGGAACAAAGCTGAAGCTTATTCTTTGATCTCCAAAACCCACGACCAGAAAAAGGACAGGAGGGGTTTGAAGTGTCTCCTTGAACAGAAGGAAATAGTCATCAAGAAGAGGTGTTGGACATTCAATCCACACCTCAAATAGATTCAGTCTTCACTAAGCCCCCATGGGCTGGATGTTCACTACAAGAAAATAAGGGTATTGTGACGAATTTTTTCGTCACAATAAAAAGAATTCGTAACAATATAATCATTCTTACGTTTTGTTACTAATTTTTAATGGTTACAATACGTGTGTCACAAATATTTTGAAGTAACCAAAATGTCACAATTTCTTGCGACTTAATTTTTTGTAACAAACTCGTCACACATAGTTACAAAGTCTGTTGGTAACAAAACCGTTATAGTTTCTTATTATAAATTTGTCTCAAACTGTCTTAATTTGTGACAATTTAATGTGGCAACTTTGGTCATTTCTAGTGACGGATCTGCTGTCACAAAACGTCACTAATAGAGACGGTAATATAGTCCTTTGACCGTTACCGATTCTGACTTTATATATTGTCCCAAACGGTCATTATTCATAACTCATTTAAAGTCTCAATTTTGTAGCCTATTATTACCAAAAACGTAGTCACAAAATATATTTATCCGTCTTAAATATGTACTATAAACGCGTTACAAAATAGTTATATTTTGTAACAATCATTATGTTATTAATCTGTCAATTTTTATTATAAAAGCAATGTAACTAAACGTTACAAACTATGACCTTAAATAGTAACATCTCAGTTTAAATAGTTTACAATTTTAAGTCACACATTTTTTATTTTACCATTTAAATCTGTTACATATTTGTTAAAAAAATGTTAGTAAATTATTTTAAAATAGAAATTATAGATAGAACTGAAATAAAAATTCAAATTTGTAAATAATATAATGTAAATAAGAAATCATCATAAAAGGCATAGTTTTATTTAAATCTCAAACGAAAGCATAAAACAAAACTGAAATTGCAAAAATAAACCAGCAAAAACCAGAAGAAAACCAAACTAAAAACACCAAACTAAAAACACCAAACTAAAAACACCAAACCGAAAGCACGACACATACTAAATCCCAAATACAACTTGGAGAAGTAATGGAGAAACAACTTCATACGGGTGTGGTTGTGTCGGTTGGAGTCAACACATTTTCACCAAAAGCAATCTTCAATATATTCTCCATTGCTTCAACCCTTTTCTGAAACTGAACGTTTTCTTCATTACTCTTTTGCAACTCTGACTCCAACTCTTTGACTCGATCAGTTAAAGTACCACCATCTTCAAAAGCTTGTGGTGCAACTGGTAGAACCATCTAGTGGCATATAAACTCCACTTTGAAGTGATCCAAGTCCAAATACACGACCTTGTTTTGATATTCCAGCCGCCTACCAAAAACAACAGTTACTAAACACATATACAATTAAAATACACAGAGAACTTTAAGTAAGCAAAGCTATGCAAAGAATTAATCGTATCTCCAAATACAAAGAAAAATCAGGAAAAAAAACTAATTTGAAATGTGATAAAAATTACCTTCACATAGATTTCATTTCTTTCCTCTATAGTAAGAGGATCTGTCAAAACCTCTCCATTAGAAGGCTCAACCAGTGACAATCTTTCTTGCACATATTCATCATATTTTTCTGCAACTAAGCGTGCTCTTTCATCAACATATGTTCCATCAGATTTCTGGTGGGTTTCTTCATCACAGCAATGAAGGAAGAATCTTCGTTATTTGCCACCTAACAAGCCATTAACATAAGCTGTGAACTCATTTTAAAGTAGAAGTAGATTCTATAGGAGTAATATAATATATACACTACCAGATTATCTTGAACTTTGGCATAGGAACGTGAGCCTGATCTGTGGCTGTGTGGACCTAAACCATCAACGATTAAACATACGAGCCAGACGAGCTTTCTCACTTTTTTCTTTGGCTTTCGGTGTCTTCCAGTAGTCTGACATTACTCTCCAATGTTCTAAAAGAATCCATCAGGTTTCTATCCTTTGGATTTGCAAGCTCACCATTCCTTTGAGGCGAAGTGGCAGCTAATTCATCAAAGTTAGCTTTCACTAGATCTTCAATGGAGTCATTCCACTCATACTTAGTCTACAATCAAAACAATGCGCTTAGAGTTAATAAAAATAAACAAAAACGGGATATGAAAGAAACATTCTGAAAATGTAACTTTTAAACGTGGAAGAAAGGAAATTTGTATTGGATGTTAAAAATAGATAGAAACACACCTTAAATGTTGAATACCAAGCATCCTTGTAAAACTGGGGTACTTTTCTCCAGCTGTACCATGGTCCTCTAAAACATCCTTCAATGATTTTCCTTACACGTGTTGATATTTCAGTGTCGTTCCTAAACCTATTACAGATATAGTTGAGTTTGTTACATATATACTTTGTAAATTAGAGAAGATTAATTCAAAATATATCACAATACCATTTTGCTCCATTCCTTCTAGATGGATGAAGAACTCGAGAATTTTGTTCAACAGGTACAACTTCTTCCCTTTGTTCACCTGGTTGGGCATTTGCAGCAACTCCTTCCCTCTGTCTTGGAGACCAACAGATTGAAGAAATGATCTTCCAAACAAACGACCGTCTAACATCATTGGTGGACGCATCTATAATAGCACAAAAGAAATCATAGAAAAATATAAAGCGCAAAAGTATTAGATCATGACATAACAAACAGTAGACAAAAGAAATGATTAACTGCAAAAAAATAAGAAAACCAAAGAGATCTGAGACCTTGACGGCTTTGATTGTCTAAGATGTAGTTCAGGTTCTTAGGTTTTAACGTGAGAAGAGGTAACTAATATTACTTCCTTTATATACTAGTTAAATATTTAGGATATTTCTGAATATTCTTGCAACTTTTTAAGGGATTTTCCCGGTTTTCACTTAATTTTTTAGGTTTTGCCGCTCTAAAGTAAAAATCTTAATATCTCCTTATAACTTGAGAAGCGCCATTAACAAAATAAGGCGCCATTAGAAAAAAGATAGACACAAGTTTTTAAAAAAAAACAAGTATACCTCGCTAGTCTATTCAACGGCATTGACGTCAAAGATAAAAAGCAATTTCTTCAGAATCTGCAATAGACGCCATATAACTTCTTTGAGTCTTTATCCAAGGGAGAGAACATAACCTTGATTAGTATAGGGATGAAATCCCAGCATTTACATATTCTGGTTAAAACACATGCTATGAGAACCAGGAATCAGTATCTTCTAATAATGCACATATGTCTAAAACAAACAAAAGAAAAAGCAAGAACGGAAGCAAAGAAGTATTAGCAAACACTCTGTGATCAAGAAACTTATAGACTTCTCTGATAAGGGAAGCTGAAGGCAAATCACTCTCGAAAAGAGCAACAACACACTCAGTGACAGGTAAATTTTGGCTGACACTTTTACTCCACAAACTTAAGATAGTCACCACCAACTGAAAAACTAAGATAACAATAGCAGAAGAGACAAGCTCGGCCATGAATTGTAGTTTATACACTTAGAAATTCACAAGATAAGGGAGAAATGCTTCTCAATTTGAGACCAAACTTCACTCTGATGTGATTTTTTCCTAGAT
Source organism: Moricandia arvensis (assembly GCA_905132765.1). Lineage (NCBI taxonomy): Eukaryota > Viridiplantae > Streptophyta > Magnoliopsida > Brassicales > Brassicaceae > Moricandia > Moricandia arvensis. The sequence goes on from CAJHQP010011567.1 coordinate 12,621, forward strand.
AACTAAGAGACCCAAGTACTGTTCTGCCCTAACAGTTCTATAAACAAATCAACCAAACCAAGATGGACATAATCTTCAACATGTGCTTAGTTAGAATCTCAAGTACCTGAAACAGCTAGAAGAATCTCTTGGATGAGGATAACGCCACTAAGCCCAAGTGTCTAGATTCTGACACAGAATCTCTACATCTCGTAGTTAAGAGAAGAAATCAACTCGTACGCACTCTTTCATCGGAACAGCTCGTGCTCACTCTTTCATCGGAACAGCTCGTGCTCACTCTTTCATCGGAACAGCTCAAGGATGGACTGAATCCATGAGCTGATAGTGAAAGCGCCAGACCAAGCCTATAAATCCATATTCAGATCGATATGAATTCATCAAATCCTTACTCAAATCCAGAAAAAAAAAACAGAGACATACACTTACCTGAAGCTGAAAATGGATTTGAAGGAATCAAAATCTTCTTCTAGTAATTCCTCTGTTATCATCAAGATATTGTCACTGTTCTTATCACGACCTGACACCAGACCTGCGTCTTGAGCATTCATATGCAAAGACATAGTGCAATCCATGTGATCTAACAAGATTTCAATGCTTTTAATAGCAGATACCAGTGACCAGAAACAAAACATACAAGCATCACACTTCAACCTTTGTGACATGGGATGGTACAGATCGGTTCCATGGACAGAGTTTCACTGGAACTTCGTCATGAACGAAACGATAACTTCAGAAACGTTGCAATCAAATTCTTACCGAACATCATCCTGTGTCTTTTCACCTCGCATGGTGTAGCTCTGAGGCGGGACAAGTCCTGCAAATGACTGATTTATAGCTTCTTGTAGAGCCTTGAAAGGATTAAGTGATACATCTTTCTCTATGACAGAAACATAGTAAAAACTTGCATCATTATTAGATATAACTGATCGATTGAAGAGAGTAAAAAACTATGGCAGAAGAGAGAAAAGATTAAACCTTTGAGTCAAAGTTGATATTTCATGTTCACTTCCCTTGGAATTCAATCCACTCTATTACAAAAAAACAAACAAATCATGGATTGTTTAACCTCTACTGTCTCGTGAATACAAGTATGCCAACACATGTATAGAATAAGCGTCTGAAGCATCCAACAAATGGGAGAACTCTCGAACTATCTTCTCGTTCTCAGTTTCTGCAGAAATTGACATACTCACATCCCAAGTAACTCACATATTCGTCACAATAGTGACAGTAAATATAATCACAATAATGTCACAATTTTTGCTTCATTTACTTTCGTCTTGCTTATGTCACTAAATGTGACAAAAATAGTTACGAAAAAACTTGTCACAATGTTATGACGAAGTAGCTACACTTTTTTGACATAAAATTTAGTCATAAAATAGTATCTTTTACGTCATAAATATGTGACGGAAGGTTTTAGTCACAAAAAAATCGTAACAATAATCTCTTTTTCTTGTAGTGGTTCAAGAAACCAGCTCAGGTTCTTGATAAGCTGTGCCTCCTTCAATAAAGAGAAAGTTGCCCATGTGTTCAGAGCCTACAGAAGTACATTCCTGAAACATGGAGAGATTGCCCACTACCCAACAACACTTTGGACACTGATTGTGTTCATTAACTCCCAAGATGGTAGAGAGGAAGATTGGTATTGTGGAGAGATTGCTCAAGAGGTCTTACCTGAAGCCAAGAGGGTGAACAGGAGGTTCCTCAAGAGAGAAAGGCCACAATTCAAGCCAAAAGGACTGTGGTCTCAAGGTGTTGGCTTTCATTGGCTCTCAACTTCAAGCTTGGCCATATACTCTCATTCTCTGGTCAAACTTGAGGAGGGTGTTTATGAGAAGCCAATGACCCATTGTTGAAGCTGAAGCAAAGGAAAAAGTGGAGTTGACCAGGGATATACTTGGCTGAGCAAGAGAAGGCAGTTCACTGGAAAGATGGCAGCTAACTCTTTGCAAGTCCCCCTATCAAGTCAGTTCTACAAGTCACGTTGCAGGCCATTCTGAAGAAGGATGAAGTGAGGGATTCAAGTGAAAGCCAGGAGGGCAGACACTTCCTCATTATCATCCCAAAGACATGTTAGATTGATCTCAACCCAAGAAGAAGGAAAGAAGCCAGAAGCAAGGGGGGAGAGAAGCTGTGAATTAAGAAAAAGGTTCAAGAGGAAGCATTTGAAGTGTGAAGCAAGGAAAGGGCGTGC
>CAJHQP010011568.1:0-14817 GCA_905132765.1 Moricandia arvensis
AATAGCACACACAGGTCATGATCATATAAAATATTACTTACATTCTCCAACACTTAATCTTTGTGTCACCTTAATGGTCTAATATCAATAGTCTAGCCTTCAATATCAAGTCACTTGATCTTTACTAAAATTAGAAAATGATCGAATCAATGCGTTGTATGCCATTTCATCGGCATAGTCCTTCCATGTATCACAGAATCAATTTCTAAACTTATACACTATCCTTACATGAGAAGAACCTTATTCTCAAAACTTTACATATGTTATCTTTAGACCTTAAGGGTATATACATCCTTTAATGATAACACATATAAATTCAGAACGTAACTTTAAGTGAATTCCTAGGTGTCACATACTTAATGAGCATTCCATAACTATAATAGCAAGAGTTATCTATAAGTACCCATACGTTCTTAAATGGCCATTGAACGCTTGGGTGGTAAAAGCTTTAGTTGCTGGATCCAGCTATCTTTATATCCATTTCTTATGTGCTCAATGACAATCTATGTTCTGAACTTCTTCTTTAGCAGACAAGTATTCTAACTAAATGTACTTATTAGCATCATTCGTATACTTGTCATTCTTTTCAAAGAAGATAACTGCGAAAAAATCACCATAAACTCTCAGCGACTTGGCTAAAATTAATGTTGACAGATCCAAGACCTGAGATATTTCGCAGCCACTATTCATGAACGTGGCCTCAAGCATGTCACAGTTCAGCTTTATTGTGGAGGAGTAGCAATGAACAGACTGCATTCCACTTCACTTTATTTTTTTTCCTCAATTAATAGAAACAATAGCCAAACAATCGATTTTTACCATCGACGCATCTGAAATAATCTAAATTTGAATAACCAATACCTATAACTAATTGGATCTTTCTTTTATGTAAGCATGTTCTCAGATGTGCCTGCAAGTACCAGATGACGCTTTCTTTGCCAGCTTTCTAGTGGTCCATTCCGGGATTACTTCATATCGGCCCAACTTTCTAATATCAAAAATGATATCAAGCTGAATACATGTCTAATATAATTCAAACTCCCAACCACTGATGTCTAAGGAAATCTTTCTATATTCTTTATGCTCCAATTCATTCTTAAAACATTACATTTTTACTAAATTTTCCCTTCTGAATGGAGCTATTCCAACTGAGTATTTTTTAAAAAAAATCTCTATAAGATCTTACTGATATATCCTTTCTAAGACCAATTCAACAGTCCTTGTGATCGTATCTCGAAAGATTTCTATCCGATCACATAAGATGCCTCACCCCATATTTTTCATTTCAATTTTTTTTTAGAGGTATACTTCTTCACATCATGTAACATACCCATGTCATTTGCAACAAGCAAATATCATCAACATATAGGGACTAAAATCACAAACTTTCTCCCACTGATCTTAATGTAGATACCATCGTCAATGATGATCTCTACAAAACCAATGATGTGATGATATCATAAACTTTATATACCAATGTCGAAAAGCTTGTTTTTAGTCCATTATTTATCTCAGCTTACACACCAAATTTTCTTTTCTGCGACCACGTAACCTTCTGGTTAGTCCTATATATACTTCCTCCTGAAGATCTCCATTCATAAAGGCAGTTTTCACATCCATCTGGTGAAGCTCAAGATCATAATGAGCCACCAAAGCCAAACAATTCTAAGAGAGTCCTTCTTTGAAATCGAGAGAATGTTTCTTTATAGTCAATGCCATCTTTCTGAGTGAGACCTTTAGCCAACAAGGCGAGACTTGCGTCTTTCAACTTTAACCTTTCGAGTCGCATTTAGTCTTACAGACCCATTTACAACCAACGGTTTGAAAACCATCGGAAACTTTACTAAGTCCAATACTGATGGTTATCACTCATAGATTTCATTTCTTCTTTTGAAGCATCAAACCACTCTTCAGAATTGTTATTTTCCATGGCCATTTTGAATCAGAACGGATCTCTGCATCCATTCTTAAGTCACATTCATTTTCAATATTATAACACACAATCATCGTTTAAAATGGCAGATCTTCTTTCTCTTCCAGATCACCTTTATAGGTATTTGTGGTTCACTATTCTCTTCTTGAATTATAACAGGTTCATCAATAGTTATTTTCAACTGGTGGAAACTGGTACATAATTTATGTTGTTCTATTGTATCATTAAAATCAATATGTAACATAGGAAAAACTACCTCAGGTGGAACTACATGTGAAGAAACTTTAACATGAATTTCAGAAATGTCCACCTTTCGCGGTTCACCACTCCCACTAGTTTCACCATTTTAATGAACCTATCTATTACCCGAAATCTCAACTATTCTTGTACTATGGTATAGGGCAATAAAATGTATATCCGTTTGATTTTCAGGATAATGAAAAATCACTGACAGTCCTAGAATTAAAGTTTCTTCTCAATGTGGATTATATATCTAATACTTCTGTTGGACAACCCCACACATGTAAATGTCTTAAGAACTAGGTTTCACTTCTCGTCATAATTCATAAGGGTCTTAGGAATTCTGCTTACCTAGGAACCCGGTTAAGCACATATGTTGCAATTCTTAATGCATATATCCCAACGAAGGTAAGAGCAATTACTCAACATGCTCCTAACCATCTATATATTAAAAACAAAAGTACAGCTAGAAAATACTCTTAATTCTACCTAATACTTACAAGAATACCACTAATTATTCATGCATCAACATCTAAATACTAATTCATAACATGGCTAAGCCCATTAACAACTTTTATCATTAATTGAAGATTTCATAAAAAAGTGTATATGTGTTTCCAAATATAATTAATAATTACATATATAGAGCATAAATTAGTTTTATTTTTTTATTATATTCATCATATAAGGCATGTTCAAGAGGGGGAAGCACCACAACATGTGCTTGGGCTTAAAAAAATGGGATTTAATTCGAAAATGGGCTTAGATCAGTTTGGGAGGTCTCACTATAGAAGATCATGCTTAGGGCATGTGCTGGTGTACGTGTCAATGTTCCGGTATTGGCCGTAAAATTTCTTAGAGGCACAGCTGCATATAACAAAGTGGATCTCCTTCTCGAGGTATTCTCCATGTTCTTAACAAAATATCATGGATTGTTACTAATGGATTTTTAACCTCAGCTACACTCTTTAGTGTGCCCCTTTGATACACTGCTCGTAAGTTACCAATACATATATTTGAACTATCAAAAAGTAAAATGTGTTAATAATTTCTTTATTCATGGCATCTGTAATTTATATCATTATATATAACAACATCATGTAACCACTTCACCATAAACATATATAGTGACTAATAATCCATACTAATGTTTAAATTATATTACCAAATGGTTTATATACAAAAAATCAATGTACTATGTCATCTCCATCCATTTATAATTCGTATTATATATCTAATTAGAATAATTATGTATTATTGTAATTTAATTTCTATAATCACCGGATAATAGTCATGTGCAGCAAGTTAGAGTCGGACTGAGACGCGATCGAATTATCTGAGTGTAATTTACGGATTATACGAATTCGTGCTTTGGATATGGCCGATTCGTCATATATCGTAGAAAATCTTAGTATCATCGATCCTGTGCTATAGTCGTGGGTTGGATATTCGAGACTACAAAGTCTGATATCACGCAGATATACTCAGACGCTTGATCTTTTAAATATTATAAAACTACATTCGTGTAATCCATCGTCTACTCTGAATTTAAAATTATTACTTAAAAGACTTTAAATAATCGATTAAATTATGAATAAATTAAAATTTTAGATGATATTTCTAATATAAGCAGTATATATCATCATCATATAGATAACTATAATTAAAGCTTTAACAATATTATATATGCAAATCCGGATATCGTAGACGCTCAATCATTCACTATCTAGATTGTAGCCTAGATTAGTCGAGTCCGTGATGAAGATCACTAGTCAGATCGAATATCCGTGTTTTCTGACAAGTGCGTGGGATGGATTCCGAGACCGGAGGTTTAATGGATATATCGTAATAGTTTTCACAGTATCGCGAGTCATATATAGCGTTATACCTCGATTAATATGAATTAAAATATTTGCACATTTATAAAATATATCTAACCGTCTGCGGCGCACGGGTCTAAATAGCTAGTCTCATACTTAAGCTTATGAATCCACTCTCAGCTACCTAGCCATTCTTCTAAGGAGTACAAGCATAGATGTATTGTGCACAAATGCGCTCATACTTTAGGTTATTTTGCCAAATGGAACAGGATATTGTCTCACTTTATCAAGAATTTTCCATATATATTGCACTCACTCTATCAGCTATCTCACTACTTTACATTTTTATCTAACTAGTCTTTATCGCTACTTCATCAATGAATATCCTCTATGAAGCATTCACAGCATTTATCAATTCATCACAGATATTGTATACCCCTCTCCATATCGTGAGTCATCATCAATAAATGTGATAAAGGATATTTTTCGCGACTCCAGAAAGGAGCGTCGAAAGGGACCACACATATTGGTGCTGTATTGAACATAAAGAAGTTGATGTGCTTGTTAAGATGTTGCTACATCTTAATGTGCATCGTACTTTCAACACCAAGTAGTTACTAAGACATTAACAAGAAGTTCTTCGTAGCAAACAGAAACCTTTTAATTTGTTACTGTCCTTGTCAAATAATAACCTTTATTTCTTAGCGCACAATGCTATCTTTGATAGTATCGTGCATTTTGCTATTGCAAAGAAGAACACTTTATGTTTCCTTTCGGATGTTGACTCTTCTGATTCCTTTCAAAGAGATGCACTGTCCTCTTCATGTCCCTTAATCTACTTAGAGATTATTCTTAGTATGCTATTAGCCACTTTCGAAGTACCTATCTGAGCGTTAGCTAGACTTGTATTCATAATCTATCTCTTATTCATCCTGACATCTGATAAACACAATAACCTTTATTCCCTAATGTCGCATTGATCTTTATATAGAGTAGTATATATCTATCACTGAGACTACTCAAATCAAAGGTACAATAGTTCTTTGATGGTTATTTAGACCTGATAAACTGCTCATCAACCTCAATTTCCAAGGTCTTTAACTTTGCTGTCAGATTAGACCATGTGTCATCACTCTGATCATGGATCTGCGCTTGAGAACAGTCAAACATTTGCGTAGTTAGCTCATTTCTGAGACTTCCTACAATGATGAATTACAATCAATACAGACTATAAACACTCCTTAAATCTACTCTATAAAATCCCTTCTCAGTCTCTGTTTTAGGCATCAGATGACTTAATCTTCTCTACCTTCATCAACCTCATTATGTTCAAACTCATACTATTAGATTGCTCTTATCTCTTACACATGGAGACTTTCACATTCAGAGCTATATTTTGTAATGGCCTGAGGGTTCATCATATTTACTATGGCAAAGTCCAAAGTTCATTTGCACACCCGAGTGTAAACCGATCTTTTCGGACCACTTGCTATAATTGGAGTGCACTGAACTTCTACGATGCAGAGGTTAACAATGTAACCACATTTGATTGAAGCTGCAAATTCTTATACAGTGCTACCCTTTACTACTTTGAAACTTTACTACAAATTCCTAGATTTACTATGACTCTTCAAAATTGGTATCTAAGCAAGCCCTTTTGGAAATACTTAACACAAAAAATTTCATGATGCTAAAATATACTTTTAATGATTAATTACTTTAAACTCAGGTCAAACAATATCATATCTTTGGGTATACCATACTATCACACTATAGTTAAAAAAATGGCCAATCATACGATACTATTAATTATATCAATGATCCACCTTTGGGTGTACCTCACTAAAATAGATAATTGGCCACTAAAAACTTTAATGTCATTTATAGCATCCTTTAATCATGATCAATCATACTATTATTAATTTTTAATAATTATAAGTAAATAACAAGGTCACTTTGGTGACTAACATGTTATAAACTATATAAATCACTAAACACTAATAGGTGAATTTATCCTTAACATTATGTTAATATATCATAACATCATAATTATTCCTATATTGTGCTATATATTTCATAACACGAATTACCTATTAATAAAAATGCAGCGGAAGCATTTAAATCAAACATCATTTTACATATGTTTAACTGATGTAAAATCTAATATTGTGTTAATATTCATAACATATATTTATTTATATATTATTAAATTTTATATAACACAAATTATATTTATATTGTGATAAAATTTATAACACAACTAGTCCTTACAGCTGAAGCAATTAAACCATGAAACAATGTATATATTTCACATAAATTTGTCATGGTATTTTGATCTTTTATAAAAACTATTACCATAATAATACCTCTGAGATATATAAAATATCATTCAAGTAACCGTTCACGTACAATACTACGTAAGTGATTATACATTGCTTCATGGTGACTTTTCATTTTTTTACAAATTTTATTGGTAAATTTTCACACAGATTGCAGACCGTCAATTACGATTCCACAAACTTTCATGCGTGATGATGGAAAGGGCATATTTACAAATTCCAGAAAAAACAATTATTCATGCATTGTGCCTTTACGTTCGTTTACCGTAAAACCAGCGTTTCACGTCAAACCCTTTTAAACAAACAATCATTCTGCCACACATGAACCAATGTGAATTTTAATGTGCTTTTATTCAAAATCCATTACGTAAATAACTACGTTCCTTTTTGTAACTTGATCAACAACAACCCATTTAATTAATCTACGTAAAATTACACATGCATGAACCAATGTGACTTTTTTATCACACAAACAGTTATTTCCCATCCTTCCTTGAGAAAAGAAATAACAACAACATGACAAACAAAGTCTAGAACTTGTTTAACCCATTTCATGCAAATATATTATGTAACCTTAGAGAAAACCGTTCACTTAAACCTCGTGACTCTTATTAATATGGCATTGTAATCATTACGAGAGTATCAGAATGCTTGACTTGGGTGAATATCGTGTCATTATCAGATGTAACACTTCGCTCACACATACCGTATTATTATTTATGTTTGTCTTCTTACGATGCCACACTTGACTTCCAAATTACTTATTTTGTTTAAAACAAAATATCATTGACACTCTTTAAAATGGACGAAAACGTATATGTTCATAGCAAATGAGAACCTATTCTAAAATGAATTAATTAAATCTAGATTGGCTTCTGATATCAAATGTAAGATTAACTTTTATGATTTCTATTAATTGAAATCTACCCAAGACCAAAATCTAGATTTATATTTATTCAACCCTAATAACTTTCTAGAGAGAAGAAAGAAACATACTAACCTTGTTGGATCCACTGAAGTATATGTGATTGACTTCTCCTCCCTTAGACCTTTTCCCTTTAGTGATTCTTTGATGAATAAGAATCTAATCCTTTCAATACTTTCCTTTGAGATCTTTTTCTATTATGTGGTTTTAAGAGAGTTTTTTTTGTCATTTTTAAATAATGAGAGGCACTACCCCTTATTTATAATCAATAGAAGGGGTGTCATAACAACATAACCCTATTACTTCATAACCGACCACTTAACATATTAAATTACATAAATGTATATTATATACTGTATAATGCATAGAGAATGAAGGACATTCATACCCAGCTAAGGTATAGGAGGTACATTATCAATATACCCAGATTCTAATGTCTTTATCGAAACCAATCCATCACGGTGCCTCGTTTTAATATTTAGAATCTAAATTTGTTATATGAACTTGATATTTTATATGACAGAATATCACATATGGTCATATACAATATAAAATATTCTTACATTGAGAACAAGCAATTGCACTCTTAGTATCGAATGTAAAATATAGTGAAGATAGGGTATGTATAAGTAACTTTACAGCAAGAGTGGCTACAAGAGATGGAGATCTATCAATGAATGAGGATTTAGTTTGACCAATTAGAACCTAATGAGACAAGGGTTGCATGAAAATTAGATGTCAATTCTATACTACCATGCAATGCATGTAGTATAAAGAAGACAAATTTACAACACTCTACGCAAGGTTGGTAAACTATACGCTAAATTTACGCATGTTTCTTGCTCGAGAGACTTGAATACTCTTGCAGCCCGCAAACGGTGTTGGGAATTGGTAGCACATGAAAAGATTCTCCAAAATTGTTGGACCCCTAGTAATATAATTGGGTTTAAAACACTTTTTAGCATTGGTTATAGTAGATATAATATGTTAAAATGTGTGCACATGTACACTACACTGACTTAATGTCCGACAATGGTAAAATAGAGGGCATGACGAACATGGAGCATCATCCATGCATGAGAATGTATAGTGCCTTTAGAAACTGTTAAGACAAGGTTTGCATGAAAGTTAGATATCTACTCTATATATTTATAATGCATATAGTATATAAAATAGTATAACAACACTCCATTTATGTAGGTTTTATCGACCGATACACTATGTCTAATGCATGTTCAGGGGACTTGCAGAAAGCCATCAGTTGGGGACAGTGTAGGGAACGTTATAAACACATAGGAAAGCTCTAGAAACATTGGTTACAAGCATGGTAATTGCAACATTTTCTTTAGCATTGTCCTATACTATATACATGCATAAACTACACTATCTGAAGAACATAAATTTCCCACTCAACGTACTTATGTTTCTTCGCTCTAAGATGTAGAAACCACAAACCACGAGACTAACTAAATGCTCTACACATTTGGCAGTAACACAAGCAACTATTACTAACACATTTAAACAACATATATATCCTAATGTGACTATACTATAAACATTGTATATAGTCTAACATCTTCGTGTACACTTCTGCGAACAAAAGACTATACGATCTTCCATATAGAGTATAGACGAACAATTTTCAACAAACAACATCACTTTTTGTAAACAACACCACTATGTAAAATATTATAGAATACAAATATAACACATTAATATATAATAATGCACAATGTACTGCCTTAAACTAGTAAATTATAATCATTAAGTATAATAGTTTGTAATTAGACAACCTACATGCATGTACACCAACCATTTTCCAATAGTTCAGTTTGCCTTAGCAGACAACCTACATGCATGTTACACCCAACCATTTTCCCAATAAGTTCATGTTGCAAAGCCTGCGGTGACACACCTGTAAACCAAATCAAAATGCACATCTAACAATTCAACGCGCAACATCCAAAATAGTATATGATGTTGTTTTTTCTCCCAGTACTATTCTACTAACATTCAAAAACAATATACCAAAACACATAAGATTAGTTGAGCATAGGCCACCAGAAAAACACCCCTTCTAGAACACCCCTTACTTACCGCCGACAGAACTTAAAACTTTTCATAAATTGAGTTACTAGTTTTGAAAGTAACTACCAATCTTTATTATTGATTTCAAGCTTCCAGTTCCCATACTTCATTTCCAGAAAACTCTTCTTACTCCCGCAAATCGATAAGTCGTTTCCTTCCTCCGTTGTTTATTTACCCCAACCACCCACCCAATCTAAACGAAAATATGCAACCCTTTCCTTTTAACAGTCATGTCGCATCGATTTTCCATCCCGTAACTTTGATTTTCATCGGGTTGAAACCCTAAAAATTCCCTTTTCACTTCTGGCTTTTCTCTCTTGTATCTTCTGGGTTTTTTTGGCAAAATGAAAAATATGATAGTTTGTCAAATCAATATGAGTGGGGAGGAGAATAATTAGGAGGGTAATTTTATCCATCAACCTTGATAAGATATTATATCTTAACCATGACTCCCTATGGCTATTTGGTGAATTTAAATAAAATTATGGGTTTTCTCTGTCAACCTTATATATTAAAGGCCCAATGGCCCAAGGAATACAAGTAGTTTGTTAAAATTAAGCTCCATACAAGAGGCCAACCAAACCAATAGTAACATAGATAAAATCAATAACACGTGTCTTTATCTTGATCCACAATGTGTTCTGACGTGTTCTTTTCTAATTTTGTTGAGAGTTGTGCCACCGTATGCTTCGCCGGAACCTTGCCAAATCTTCTCTCCGTCGTGTGCACAAGATGCAAAGCTTGATGATGATGACAAGGCTTCTCCAAATGAAACCACTTGCATACCTCTCCTCCATATCAGTCGTTGATACTAAAAGAGTTGATACACCATTCGCCGTAAGTGTAGAGCAACGTTAAAGCTTCAGCAAATTCTGCTACATACTTTTTTGTTGAAACGCTTCTCTATATGAGGAGCTCCAACTCTACTAAATCTTCCAAAATCAACAAATCTTAACTAACAACTCAAAACCTAATTTGATAGAAACTCTACCTTTATCTTTAAAAATATGGTTAAGTTGATAGACAGTGCAAAAAGCTCGTCAAATGAAGAAGATTCCGCTAGCCGAAAGATATAGATCGAACATGCCGAATATGTTATATCTGATCTAATGATCAGAAACAAAAACAAAGACTTTTGTCTCTTCACTTCTTCCATGTGAATGATCTGAAAGAGAGAACAAGGAAGGAAAAGAGAGAAGCGATGGATTTCGATAGTGTCATCTAAAATTATTTTATAGTTACTGAGTGTAAATACTCTTATATAAATATAGAAAAGGGTCAATTTGCTGAATATTCATAAAGAGTCTAAAAATAAAGAATATAGTCATTACAAAGTAATGAGAGGTGGAAGGGACAATTACACTACAATATTTCTAGTTGTCTCCTGACAAGCGCATGAGGATGAGAAGAGAAGCTAAAACACATGTGTTTCCGTTTTTTCTATCAAACTTATGGAATAGACGTAGCCTGTCAAATCTCTATCATAACCCAAACATTTATCGAAATTTATTTCTTTTAAGTTCCCACTTATTTATTTATGTGGTTTGTATTCATTTTATCATATATAATATTATAGATTCTAATCTTTATAGTAAAATAGACAAGACAAAAGAAACATCTTAAGAATGCACTGATCCAATTCCCAACATAGCGTGTGGAAACTTATAAACGTACAACAATGCATTAGTTTTTAGGTGGAGCAAGCACAAATTGGATGGATGTGTTGGCTGAAGCTTAATTCCGATTCAAAAAGAAAAATGTAATATACAAGTAATGGACGTAAATTACTCGAAATTGGAGGAATTTACTACTTAGGAAACGTCTTTACATAACGTGTTTCCAATAGACCCAACATTTCTATACTATATGAAATATAGTATACCAAACGGTGGTATAAAGTACCACAAAAAACTATACTATAGATTTTATTTTATAGTATATAATTCTGAAAACACAACTGAGCATCTATTAGTTCCCTCTGTTATGTATATGAAGTAACCATACTTTGGTTTATCGATTGTGAGAATGTGTTTGCTGCATGAAGAAAAAAAAGATACACCTTTTGAACTTTATTGGGTCCCAACTGGTGCATTCTTATATTGAAGAACCGTATATAGACGAACTGGTGCATATTCTATTTGAAATGTATACTAGAGTAAAAATGTAATAGTATAGATATAAACGTACGATAATATATATAGGTAACACCACAAGCGTACGCCTTTGTTGCATAGAAGACATAGAAAACCTGAATATTTGGTACGTGGTACGACTAACCATATGAACATGTAGACTAAACCATTAGATTATAAAGTTTAGTTGCTATGCGTTAAATCAAGGTGCAAAAAAAGTTAACTAGTTATGAGGTTGGGTTTCTTCCATTACGTGACTATACTATACATGATTACGACATATTATGATAGTATAAGCAAAGTGACGTATAGAAAGAACATCAAATGTGATGGACATGTAGGATTTATAAACAACATATACTAAACATAGTACAATCCCCCATTATCAACTGCACTAGTCAACACAAACAAAAGAAAAACACCCAACCCATGAAACATAAAAAGGGTCAAAACATATTACAATCTCCCATTATCAACTGCCCTAGTCAACCCAGTAAAAGAAATGAAGAGGGGAGGAGGGAGGGATGGAAGCAAGGAAAAGATAAGGATGATGAAGAGAAAATGAAAAAGAATAAGAGTGATGAAAAGGATGACATACTATACTATGACAATAACATAAAATAGTATTTTAAGGGTATATTATAAATGAATGGCAACCAATAAATAAGTCGTTAGTTTTTGTACTTAACCATACATAACTTTCGAAATAGTACACAAATTGAGCAGTCCACCGTAGTAAAAAAGGATATTAGTCGCAAGATTGGAAAAAACCGAACATAGGGGTTTCATCGAATGGGTAATTACAGGAGTTGGTTGGGGTTAAAGGTCGAGAGGCTTCAACTACATATGTCTTCGCTGCAACTGCAAGTGACTCATATGTGAATGTTCACACCATCCAACACAATCATATAAACACAATCATACTATATTATCAGGTCATGTGGTATAGTACATGGTTGATTGCAATAAAATGAGCAATACAACTATGCCATTACAGATTTAGCATAAACAATCAGTGAACAAACCATGTCAACATATGGTATTTGAACAAAATAGCACAAAACTATTTCGGATTTAGAATAAAGATCAATGTGTTATTCATTGGTTATATTCTATTCAGGTGACTAATATAGTATAGTCTTAGCATTTACATAATACATATCTTCCCCCTCCCATGAATTTATAAACTATGTTGGAAAAAAGTAGAAACATAGTGACATATTTGAACAAATCTCATATACATAGATCACGCTTAATGAAGTTCTAATCACAACATATTATTTGAAATTACCCTTTATAAGCACAACCAAAGAGCTGCAATTACTTTTCCTACATTAATAGTAACGGAACCCCTTCGATCTGCAAAATCAGTGGCATTTTTTAGTTAATGGGGTTCAATACAGATTTCTACAAAAAAAAATAGAACGACATGTTACACCTCTCTACGAGTAAGGAATGACATTTTTATCCAAATTCAACATAATATATAACATATCATAGTCATTGTCTTACTATGTGCATAACCTTTATTTTTTTCTATTATGGATATGATCTAAAATTTCCAGTGGAGATAGAGTTTTGTTTGTTTAGGCACAAAAATTACAATCCATCTGGATGGCCTCATCTGAATGACTTTAAAATTTTAGGCTAAATTTCAAAGTCCATCCGGCTCAACCAATTTGGACCATCCGGATGGAGATGGTTCTGTCAAAATGGTATAATGTCTATTATACCCTTATACATTTAACAAATTATAAGCTTAAAGATAATATTATTTTTCACTCACGAAAAATTACAAAACCGTATTTTCCTACTAAAATAAAAAAAAAATACATTTTTCCGCTAAAACCACAAAAAAAAATATTTTTCCGCCAAAAACGCGAAAAAAAAAATTCCGCAAAAATAGCAAAAACGCATTTTCCCCGCCAAAACATCAAAAAACGCATTTTCTCGCCAAACCCCGCAAAAACGCGTTTTCCCGCCAAAACCGCAAAAATGCGTTTTCCCGCCAAAACCGTAATAAACACATTTTTTTGCCAAACCGCCAAAACGCGTTTTCCCGCCAAAACCGCAAAAATGTTTTTTACTGCCAAAACCGCAAAAAACGCGTTTTTCGCCAAAACGTGTTTTCTCGCTAAAACCGCAAAATGCGTTTTCCCGCCAAAACTGCCAAAAACGCGTTTTCCGCCAAAACCGCAAAATGTTTTTTTTTACCGCAAAAAACACAAAAAACGTGTTTTCCCGCCAAAACCGCAAAAACGCTTTTTCCCGCAAAAAAACCGCAAAAACGCATTTTCCCGCCAAAACCACAAAAACGCGTTTTCCCGCCAAACTGCAAAAAACCACGTTTTCCCGCCAAAACCGGCAAAAACACGTTTTTTTCGCCAAAACGCGTTTTCTCGCCAAAACCGCAAGAACGCGTTTCCCGCAAAAACGTGTTTTCCCGGCCAAAACGCGTTTTTCTCGCCAAAACCGTCAGAACGCGTTTTCCCGCCCAAAACCAGCAAAAAACGCTTTTTCTTGCAAAACTGCCAAAAAAACGTGTTTTCCCGCCAAAACCGTAAAAAATGTTTTTCCGTCAAAAACGCGTTTTTTCGCAAAATCATGTTTT
Organism: Moricandia arvensis; assembly: GCA_905132765.1. Taxonomy (NCBI): domain Eukaryota; kingdom Viridiplantae; phylum Streptophyta; class Magnoliopsida; order Brassicales; family Brassicaceae; genus Moricandia; species Moricandia arvensis. Next base: position 14,089 of record CAJHQP010011568.1, read on the forward strand.
CCCTGGCAAAACTGTAAAAAAACGCGTTTTTCCATTTGTTCAAATTATCACAAAAGAGGAAATATTCATAAATATATGAGTTTTGTAAATTTGAATTTATTTCATATAAATAAAATTTTATATGAAATAAAAATTTTATAAAATGTCAAAATGCTAAATTAATTTTAGCGTAAATATATTTTAGATTAAATAATAAAAATTAGTTAAGTTAAAATTAATATCAAAGAAATGATTAAATCAAAATAGGGGTATATTTGTAATTTGTTTTATTAAACTCATCTAGATGGAAATAGAAATAAGAAACGAACATTAAATCCATTTGGATGACTCATCGAGATGGCTTATTTAGATGGAGAAACGAACAAACTCTAAAATCTGGATGGATCATCTAGATGGATCACATAAATGGATCATCCGGATGAAAATGACAGATGGAGAAACGAACAGCCCCAAAATGAGAAAACTGAAACACTAAGGCCATGTTTATCCACGGTCTCTTAGGCGGGGTTCTTAACTTATAATTTTACGTTTTTTTTTTTTTTTAATTTTCCCGTTAAGAGACGTCTCTTAGGTCTCTTATTTAAGAGACGTCTCTTAGGTCTCTTATTTAAGAGACGTCTCTTAGGTCTCTTATTTAAGAGACGGTTCTTAAGTTTTCTTAGTTAAAGTTAAGATACGTCTCTTAGAAAACTAAGAACCCCATGCTAAGAGACCTGCAATAAACATGCC